>NIUQ01003091.1:0-19018 GCA_002796945.1 Plectus sambesii
TGCCGGATCGCTGCAAATCTTTCACGAGGACTTGGGCTTCTGATTTCGGATTCGATAGGCTTTAACCGCTAGTGTCAGTGTCACAATTAAGATTACACCGGCTACGCCAACAGCCGCTACGGCGCGATGATCTTGCTGAAAAGAATACGGCTAAAAAAATAGATCGTGATTGTTAGGCAGAATCATAGATCGTAGGCTGAACAGTTGACAACGCTTACACTTGTATAAGGAAGAAAATAAAATTCAACCGCTTTGTGCGCAGTCATGGAGAGTGACGATGTTTTGGGAGGAGGAGGTTATCATTGGGGCAGGCTACAGGGCGCCGGAGGGTGCCCACCTAATGAAAAATGAGTTAAAAAGCCTTGAAATTCTTTTTTATCAGAGAAATTTGTCGGCTTTCTGAGCTACAGAAGTTCTTCTTCTACAGCGGGCAATATTCGAGTCGAAAGTTAAGAATCTTCAAGGGTCATATGGGAGCACCTCCCTGGTGACTTGGGCTAAAAAACGCAAAAGAGTGCAAAATTTTTACCACAAGATCGAGCACTTCTTCTTTAAGTTCTTCGTAGAACTCTTCCAGAGCAGTTGGCGGGTCGGGGACGCGATGCCCCCGCTGCTCCTTGAATTTATGTAGAGCAAACTGGACGAAACTTTTCACGTCCTTTGCCGTCTCCTTGTACCGGTACATTTTGCCGCGGTGGAAGCTGCAATGCGCTTCGGTGATACGCAATAATTGAAATAATGCGACACTTTGATCTTGTTTACATACAAAATTTCTTAGTAATCAAGAAAGCGCCCGGCGGGAAACAGTAGGATCAAGGTGGACTGCACATATATATAAATCACTGTAACACAACGTAATCCGTTCAGCAAAAATGTGACATGAATGAATTTGATTAGTCGCTAGTCTACTAGATTTGAGTTTTCCGTTGGAAGCTCGTTGATGCAAGACTAAAGCGTCGTTTTAAAATTGCCAAACAACTATAAGTTTAGACGCGCAACACTTTCAGAAGCGTTATTCATTATTTAACAATGTCATGTTTCCATGAAATCCGTCACTACTGATGATCATCAGAAAAACGGCAAGAAATGGTAGATGCGAACCAAAAAATCTTGTCCCTTAAGCTGTAGTTTGCTTATGAAATGATAAGACTTACAGCAAAAATGTTGGGCACTCGCTGTCGTCAATCCTAAATCGTTCAGTGACGTCATCGTCCTCGCTGCTGTCAACTCTGCCAACGTGCACTTGGCCACGTAGTCTAAATGAACGTAATATATTCACTAGCGAGCATCATCCGTTGCTTAGGTTTGCCATGCAAATTAAATTAAAGAGCAATGCAAAGATTAAGTATTGAGCGTTGCTTCCTCTTTACTCTTCTCTATTATAATTAACATCGCTCTCTCTGATACACTGCTGCAAGTCGGTTGTAAATTTGAGAAAAATGTTCTTTTAATCAAGTTGAACCAGTTTTCTGCTTAATAAATTTGAATGAAACAGCTGAATTGAAAAGAATGCAAATTTCTTCTAGAAATAAAATATTCTTAACGATGATCATTTAATATATTTAGAATGGAGTACTTATAATAAAAACACTTAGTATTAAATTGGACTTTTTACTGGGTTAATTATATATTTCAGGTTCAGAGTTAATAACTGATTGAATAACCATGTAACTGGATAAGCTTTAACCGAATTGTACCACGTCAAGTTAGCTTCATTAAAAGAATATTTTTCCTCAGAAGACGGCAATTTTTCAACATTCATATTGCATCGTGTGCTAACAATGAATGTATTACAAATGTGTCCACTGAAAATCGATTATTATAATGTGAAAAATTAACCATATATTGTATTTTAAGCTCTTCACTGCTCACCATCTCATATACTAATAAATATTTCAACGATTTTCACATTAAGGATTGTGCGGTGTAAATGCTATTGCAATTGTTAACGATATCATTTACATCTCACCTGTGAGCGACAGCCTCCCAGACAGGTACGAACGCATTGCATTCCGCATCTTTCGAGTCGTAGCTAAATTACTATGTATTATATTCGCTTAAACCGATCAAAGTAAATTACTGATAGGTTTAATTTTACACATTGATCCACGGCGAGGAATGGGTATCAAGACGCGGAAAAAAATTTGCCCCTCAAATGGAACTCGATTCCATACTTGACAATTGCCTGCTAACGAGTCAGCCATTCAAGACATGAGAGACAAGGGGTTGGAGTTTATCGGAATGGAAATTCTAATAAAATAGTGAAATAGAGATTCGAGGACTGCGGCGGGATGATCCCGTGAAGAACTAGCACTTTAATCATCTAAAATAATTCCAAGTCCTCCGCATTTCTTCGCAGTTTTCTTAAAAATCTCCATCAGAACGGAACATGTTGATACTTACAACATGATGAACCAGTCGAGAGCGCCCTCGTCCGGTGAATGACTATCAGTGCGATCCTCAAAGTCGTCGTCATCCAGATCGACTGCGACTACCTCGTCGTGAGATCGGACCCAACGTAATACCGCCTCCGAATCTTTGAAATCTCCTGAAATCATTTTGAAGCTGCTCTTCTTTTGAACGTTTTGCGCTCTTGATTCATCGCCACACTACTAAATTACGATACCGGCTGTCATGTTGAACTTTGTTTGGAAGCAGTTTCAATCAAAGAGAACCGAGGGACTCCGCAGTTTTGCTATCAAGCGAGAGTTTCATTGTTGCATATAATAGCGAAAATGTTGTGAACGTTTTGTAGGGACTTTATAAACGTAAGGAAAACTTTTTGTTAGTGATTATCATTATACGCTACTCATAAAATAAATGCACTCTTATTTATGACCCTATGTGCAAAAAATATGTTCGATATTTTCAGGCGCGCTAACGTTGGGCCTGTATATGGAGACAGGTAGCATCGTCAATAGAATTACCATCATAAATAATTGGATTCTTTCGCCGGAAGTAGACTAGCGAGGGGAAAGTAGTGACACCGAGTTCTCTGGCGACGTTCCTGTCGTCCGTCTTGACCACTTCGATGTATCCGGTCGCCTCCAAATCGTCATCAATCTCCTCCAGTTCCGATAGCGCCTCCGCGCAACCGGGGCATTTCGACCGACCGTCGTCTTAAGAGGTTCAAGCAATAAAATGGCTTTCTGATCAGTGGCAAAATACCTTCTACAGCTGATACGCTAAGAGTCTATTAAGCAGTACTATTGGCTTGAGTTGTGCTTGTGGGGTAGCGATGTGAGAAACATAGTAAAGTTGAGATATATTGGATCTTAGCTCAGCAGATTAGAAGCTCGAAAATTAATATCACATAAACCCTGATTATGCAGTTTGACAGATATGGATTTTAGGGACGTTCTTGTCCAGAGTTCAAATTCAGAGCTTGGCGACCGTTGAGATCCCTTCAATCTTCACAAATGATTGCTATTAGGTTAGAGTAGCATGCAAGCCTAGCCCTACCTAAGAAGGTACCTAAGATAGATGTCAGTGTTGCGATCGCACAAGTTACTGTGGAACTTTACACAATAAAATGATAAATATAATTGGAACTGTTAAAATCCAGTCAGATTTGTTCATCTGGTCGCTAAAACGTATGACTCCGTCATATCTTCCGATCCGTTTTCATACCATCGTGCATAATCCCAGGTACTTTACACCATTTAGTAGTCTCTTTCCATATTCACATTCATGTATTACATATTAACTAATGGCGAGATGCTTACAGAAGAGAATTACTAGATGCTTGGTGCCGTCATGAATGATTTCGTCGATTTTGTCTTCGTCTACATCTTCGATCGTGCTGTCTTCGTTATGAGAGGGTGATGCTGGAGGCGGAGGCGAAGGCGTAGATGCTGTCGAGGTCTTCGACGGTGGCGATGGAGTTGCGTCTTCCTGAAAGGTTGAATTAAATTCAGGGGCAATTGCTAGTTAATAACATCGATTAGGAATATTGCGCAATAAGTTTATTCTTTGCTCACGATAACAGTGATTGTGAATCATGCACAATTGACTTAAAAATAGCTGAAAGCTAAAACTAAGTCTAATTACATATTTCATTTAATCAAAGAATCAGCTTATGAGTTACTCAAAAGCCAAGACCAGGGAACAATGCAGCTCTTCAGGGCTAATTCTACAAGTCATAAAGAAAACTATAATTACTTTTTCCGGCATCTGAACACCGGAAACAGTTCTTAAAATGAGGGAGAGGCAGTGTCAAATAAGCACTCGCCTGGGCCCTATTTCACGAAAGCTCAGAATCGGAAATCTGTGATAAAATGGCTGAGTAGCGCACATCAGCCGTATATCACCTGGTATCAATAGTATGAGACTCAGCCGACTTATCACAGATTTCCAATTCTGAGCTTTCGTGAAATAGGGCCCAGACAAACTCTGAGACTTAAAATTTGGAAAACGGACAGCTGATGACATCCTCCTTAAGCGACAATTTAATAGTACGCGCGAAATTATTTGCAGACGCTATTTGCAAAAAAAGCAAAAGTGGCGTCAGCGGATGATGTCACTTCCCTCAGAGCTGGCATGGCGGTCACATTGACTTCTTAGATTGCTCAATTTTATATAATACAAGGGCGAATCGGTGATTTATTTGAAGTTTATCAATAGACGCATTGATTAATAATGATAAAAAACAAACTTTGGTAGATCTGCTGCTTGTCGATTTTTTCTTTGCGTCTACGGCAAGGGCAAGCCCCACTACGAGAAGCAACACCGCTGACCAGCACCGCATCTTTATCCGCCACTCGCTCCTGCCCTACCAGTGCAGTGTTTGCACCCTACGAATATTGTACACAATCAAGAATTAATGATAACAATATTGAAAAGAATATTTTCTCATTACAATACTAATTCATCGTCATATATCGATAAAACTATTATTATTTATGCTATTATTTATAGCGTAGAATCGTGTTCAGTTTTTTCGATCAGTTTTAATGGAGATTTGATCTTCAAGAAATAATGTGCTTACTGCGCATATACTTCTCCATTAGGAGCAAATAATTTTATATCCAGATTCACAACTTTTGAGGAAGACAGAAATCAATGAACAGTGATCAGCTATGGGGATCATAGAATAGATGAAATTGATGCTACGATTTAAATCCAAAAACTAAAGTAGCAATCGTATATGTAGCCTAAACTACAAATTTTGTCCTGATTACAGTGAAAGATAAAAGCTTTCGACAAATTTTAAACTGATCCTATCAGACTCGATGAAGTAATTTTTTCTCTGCTAAACATAATCCAAGCTTTATGCTCCCAAACTCTCATTGATTACTGCTTCGGTGAGAGTATCATTAGTCTACTGAACGAATGACGACGGTAAATTTGCTATTGCACAGGTTTCTGTTAAATTAATATTAAGTAACTATTCTGTATTCGGCGCAATACAACAGACTATCTTACTGCAACCTATGATTCTCGTAAACGAAACGCGCATCGCGCGAAAAGTCCAGTCAATCGATTGCAAAGCTCTCTCGTTTGTGGACGTCTAAAGGGAGATATCACAGCAAGCAGAATAGCTGGGCCGTTTGGAGAGGGATTCAGGCGCCAGGTCCCTGTAGAACGGCAGTTTACACCGCGTAGAATTGCGCAGAGACGGAAAAAGACGCTTAAACTCGTAGTGGGTGAGGTGAGGGCTGCTGTGGGCGGCGACTGCCGACTAACTGCTCAGCTGGGTTGGGATTGCGATCAGCCGTCACCTGAGAGACGCGCTAGAACGATAGACCTTGAATTCAATATATTACTTGCGCAAGGAAATGGCGATGATGATGTTGCCAAAGTGGTGGACATGGGCATTATGATGCCACAAAAATAACTATTGCGTTACTACAAAAATTAAATAAGAGGTATACGAGGCGAAAATCAAAAAAGCTCTTATAAATAAATGGTTGAAATTGTGAGAAATTTAATGATTGGTTTAATTGGTGAAATTCGTCACGCGCACATCAGAACTAACAAATTATCGCGCTTCTTGCAACTATGATTGCAAGAGCTAAGTTGAAATGGCTCTGATATTCGGTGTGGAGATAACGTCTGAGTCATGGAGCTTTGATATACTATCAAGCGTGGCCACATCACACGAGAAAACTTCTAACAGCAGCAACCGAAATGCGCGCTGCGGATAAGGAACGGTTGAATTTTGCACTTTTTGACGCTGTAAAATTGTGAATGAACAATATTTTTCTTAATAAAGTATAACGAACATGTAAGTGAAATGAAATAAGAATACACCAAAAAATAACCACTCATTCTATAAAACTGCTCTGCCTAGTGACAGATTATGAATATTAAGGCATTGAAAATTTGCCAAACTGCGTGGCCGAAATATGAAGGATACATAGAGATAATGTAGCAGAGACACTTTCCTATGACCATCCGCCTAAAGAGTCTCGTTCCCATCCAAATATGAACACAGCCAACAACGGACGCGAGACAGTGGAATTTAGCAGGCTTCCAGCTAACTAAGTGCTGCTCTTTGATTCAAATGGCAGCCTCTCACCTACAGAGAGACGCAGTCGCGCGCTGAAACGCGCGAAAACTGTTTGCCCCCGCCACTCTACCGTTGCTATTACTTAACAATCGGTCCTCACTCCACGACATACTGTCACTTTTTATGCAAAAAGTTACTTTCGCTACGCCAGTGTAGCCGGACCGTTTGCAGTGTTTTTAGTCCCGAGGCTATCGGGCGCGGGGATTACTCCTTCGCGTCATCAAGCAAATGCCAAGGACTGAGCATCGATTGCGGCCGTTGATGATACACTAAAACAATTTAAACAGTCTTAGCAATATGAATTTAACAGCAGGTTTGAATTTGCGATCTCTTAATACAATTGCTAGCGTTTGACAGACTTTTATTTTTTCATCCGATACCAAAATCACATAGTGCAAAGCAATCATCTCTACTGGCTCATCATTTACCTAACAAAACTGATAATCGTAAATAAATTGAAACAATGGTAATAAGCTATAAAAAAGCACTACTCGTAATTTTTTTATTATTATATTAATATCTGGTATTGTACGAAGGAAGAGATGCTTTGATTTGCTCAGGTTTTCAAGACTTTGCGCTGATGTAGCGGTTGAGCGTTGCGAAAGTTGTCCAGTTTATTTCCCATAGTTGAAGAATGTTGACGTAACTCCAATAGCTGGCAAAGAAAACTATTGTTCATATGGTGTTCCGAATTATTTTCATGATTTTTTCTTACGGTTTTGTCACCAAAAAATGATTATATTCCGGCGAACTTTTAGAGGAGCTTCTTCAGTCACTCCTAGCATTATGGAATATTTCACAGATTTTTGTTAGCCACATAAATGACGAGATTTTTTAGTGGTAAGTTCATAACGATATTGTTTACGGTTTTCCACTCGCAGGCAAACGACTGGCGGTACATTCGCCTTATAAATTATCTCTCACGTATCTTAATTCATATCTGGAAGGATGCATAGTTTTAGGCTGAAGCTTTTGTTCTTCGCACTGAAATGTAATTACCCGCTTTTATGTTACTGATTGTGGAACAATGCTTCGACATATGATCAGTATCGCATTTAAACTCTCACCTGAGTATCGGTGATTGTCAACGGTTGTTCAAGAAGCGTCCATGTGACAATCTCTTCACAATTTGGAGTAGTCAGCGATCCGTCATAGCGAAAGAAGGCAGCCCGATTTCATGGAATCATGTCGTTCAGAAATACTTGGCTGATATTATATGTCTGGCCTGCAAGTCACTTTTGTAAGAGCATACTGACTAGAGCGTTCCATCGCAGCCTCATTTTACACCTCGAAACTATAAATTTTTTTAACAAATTTTCTTTGAGTGAACGTTATATGGAGCGCTAATGCTGCTAGCTTTATTAGGCCATTCTCAATTTAAAGAAAGCACACTGGGCATTGGCTAATTACATTACAAGGTTACTTTGACTAATGAAATTTATCGTTATGATGATCTATGGTAAAGAATGGTTTGCAAAAATTCAGGCAACGTTGGTGCCCTTGTTAAAGAATAACGGAAATGTACGAGAATATGGAGTGGATCCTCATTTATTGCCATCTAGTTTCTGATAGGCATCCGCCGCCACCTAAAGGGACTTAGAGTTAGTGCCGTTTTCGAAATGGGCCCAGTCGCCAATCTAACAAGCCAAAATCGCAATTTTATTCTTCAACGCGAATCACAATTTATCTGGTCCCTAAAAGCGTTGCACAAACTACGCCATACCGTACTCAGTCCCTGTCACATCACCCGCTGCCTTGACCTTCCCTTAGTCCCTCCGCGCAGGACAGTTACAAACGACCACAATACCGTAAGAGTCCGTGCTTATGTACGCTCTTTCCAGCTGCCTCAGCGGTCTTCCATCGTTGTTGTCAATATAGTACCACACACCGACAACGGCGAGTTCGTCGCCTTCCGATTCGTCCTCAGCTGCTGATTCGCTTTGAGACTTGCTTTGAGATATACTTTCGCGATTTGATTTTTTATGAACAAAGTGGGCCTAAATAAGTTTAGGTTTGTTTCTCATTTCAATTTCCGATAATCAATGCGATTATATTCATGTACACTGATGAAACTTTTTGGAAGTCTTTACATAGTTTAATGAAGCCACGGCAGCTATAAAATGCTAAGCGCATTATACTGGAGCACTAAGCAATTTCTGATCACTCGCACAACAGATCGTGTGGGGCTGACAGGTCAGTCTAAATGATATATCAACTTTCAGAAAATATATACCATTTTATCGTGCCTTGGAAAATCAACTCGAATCCGTGCACATACGTATACAGATTTGGGCTCTGGCTATGTGGCCAGTCGGATTGACGGTATGCTGCCAAGATTTTTTACCATCCAATTTATTGAACTTTTAAAGAAAAAGATCACCGCAAACTTTGCTGAAGGAAGTAGCTCATTTATTCTATACTGACAAAAAATGCCATCCGCGCAAGCTTCACGGTCTCAATAGGTGTGATAACTCATTTCTGGGTAAATATCTCCAGTAATACCCATTGCACACGTCTGCGCGTATTATCTGAATATCTGACAACCCACCCTTGCAACCTCCATGTATCGAAACACGAACCTCAAGCGGATAGTGCAGACCGTTCAGGGTATGCTCACTTCCCACGTTGTCATGCGTTCCCCAGTGGAAATGGAAGCCAATCAGGTCGTATCTGCCACCCAGTCCCGCTCCAGTGATGTATGGTTGTCTGTCGCCGCCGACTCCCCATTTTTCGAAGCCTTTTGCTGTCACTAAACGAAATGCAATTCTATCATAAAACCTCAGCATTGTGAACAGTGCGGGAAGGGAAGGTCTTTTGAACGCAGGGGACCGTGAAATCTATATGCACCTGCAAAGGTCCCATTTCTGTAATCCTATATAAGCAGAGAAAAGAAGAAATTCGGTGATATACTACGGGTTTCCATCTGTAATGTCGTTTATTTTACTCTGATACTGTCCTGTCTTAGAGAGTGATCGTCAAAACTGCATTATTATTTGCGCTTTTCTTCTGAAAAATAGTTTCAGTCTTCAAAAATAGTTTTTGCTAATCTCCACTGAATTGGCGCCGACCAATTTATGCATGCGTTTCCTTCATACCGTAAATCCTCTAATAATCGCCCTGGGCGATTATTATTTCATAAGGGGTCTGAGGGGGGGCGATTATTAGAGGGTTGGCGTTTATTGGAGGGTGGGCGATTATTATTTCAATCGATGTTTGAATGAGGCGCTCGTTGCAGAGAGGGCATTTTTTTGTTTCAGTCGTCACTTTAACTTATAAAAGCGCTCATAAATAGAAAGATAACGCATTATCAGTAGTAGAATTTGAATTGGAATTCAGTGTTGACCTACACTGCACAGGCGTTTAATGTTTTAATCACTCTGAAAGGGGGCGATTATTAGAGGATTTACGGTATTCAAACTGATACCAACTGTGCATATTCAATGGGAAGTTTTTCAACCGAGCTTGATAATATATTTTCAGTTTACTTTGTCGCGAGATCGCGATTTATTGACCGTTAATAATGACTGGCTGGGCGAATGCAAAGGCACGTTTTAACCCCACGCCATCAGGCGGCTTATCTAAGCCGAGGATTAATGGTCCAGCGGGACATCTAAACCAAGCCTCCTTTGCGTTTGATTGCAATGGATGAGGCATAATGAAAGAACCAATATCATTCTCCTTGAGGGGAGCTATCGTTTCGCCCAAAGGAGGACTCGCTTGTAATAGCTTTGGGAGAGACAGTCGGCTCACCCTAGCTGTCTTACTCTCACTATGAACCACCGGATTATGTAGTTGTTTCCTCTATAACTGTACCGGATAGAATAAACCATGAAACAGAGGAGACAACTAACAACAGAAGAACATTCTTCACAACAAGGTTAGAATCAAACTCTATTTCTATTCCAGAAAGAGAAGCCAGAATTTCGAAACGGAGAATTATGGAGAAGATGGAGTAAATTTAATTTCGCCGACAGACAGGGGCGAATTGCATTCGTGTTCGATTGCTAAAAGGCGCGTCATTATTTCGTGTGAGCGCTTAGTATCGTCGACTGCCTCTCTTTAGTTGATTCGATCGTGCGCGCTCGATTGGAAGGTAAAACGTTAGAGGCGCTTTCGGCATTTTGCAGAACTTAGCGCTACTGTTTCGCTCGTGTGCTATTTCTGTGCGCCAAGCGTGTATTCGCCCTTCTTCGGCGAAAAATTGATTTCGTTACACTAGCGCATTCGCTTGCAGTACGGCATATTTATCATTCGGCTTGGAAGCGTGTTTAATAGGCCATTATGACGAATAAAGTTGGACGAGTCAGACTCTAACACATCCATACTACCTAATTGATGTAATCACCACTTTATTCAACTGATCCCTTCAAAAGCTTGAGTTGAATCGTTCCTTACGAAATATTGATCCGTATCATTCATATGACGAAGACATGAGTATGAAAGCGTAAAAGAATATGATCTTTAGAAATAGCTTAAATTACAGCAAGCTGTACTTTTTTCATTTCTGCACTGAAATCTCACTAGGTAACAACATTTAGTCAGCATTGAATACGCCAAACACAGAAAACTTCATGGTTGATAAACGGTTACATTTGCCAGCAGACAGTTTCCTCGACAAACTAACAAGTCTGTGCAATAATCAGAAGTATTCTCCACAAAAACGGATAGTTTTTGTCGCCGAAATGCCTCTAGCAGTTCATTTAAATCATTTCTCACCCAGAGGTACTTGGCAGGATCATCGGCAGTAGCAACCAGTTCAGCCCACACACGAACCGAAAACGGCTTGTCGTTTTCTGTTATCGACAGACTCCTCAATATCTTGTCATCAAGACGCTCCAAAAATTTGACGGTAAGGTTCGTCTTACAGCGGAGGTCCAACTTTTCCAATTTAGTCAACCATGGCCTCGAGAAATATTCATCTGTCAGTGTCGAGCCAAAGTTGCAGTTGGATCGGAAAATTAATCTTTCAATCGAATTCTCAATGCTGTCAATAAAGCAAAGAAGAGAACTTCCTTCTTCATCAGAAAGATTTGTGATCAAATTATGGATTTCCAATGTTTTTACTTTCCTCTCGGTCATACGAAGTTCTGGCAAGTATGTCATCATACTGGAGCCCGATATTTGCAGCTCTTCAATGATAAAATGATTCATCTGTCTATGAAGTAGATCAGCGCTTTCCATATCGACCTCTTTATACTTGCAGTAAAATGGAAGCGATCTTGTGAACCACTGCAGTGATATTTTTCGATCTAAAATGATTTATCAGTGAAACAAAGATGCTGAAATAAGTGAGTATAAACCTGTATGAGTAGCGGTAATATTTTCGGGATTTCAAAATAACCCCTGGAATTGCTACAATTACTTTCTTTCAGAAAATGCCACATATATGACTCTGGGTTAACGCTATCATGAAAATACAATCAAAATATGCACTTTGAATAAAGACTGCTTATTCGTCAAATTTAACTGCATCACACAACCAGTTCCATGAGTCATAAACCGTCCGCGAATATTGTAAATAAAATTTCCATGCGCTGCTCATCCGGGAAACTTCCGATGCTCACCTCTGAGCATGCAGTGAAAATAAAGTAAAAATTTTGTGATACCAAAGTGCAGGCACAGATATACCAAGCTGCGCAATCTTTTTCCACTATCAATGATTGTGTGCGACTGCATACACTCTCAAATGATGACAGTATTTCATTTACCTGTGAAGTTCATTTTGACCCGATAAAGTTCGCGTTTGGGAAGGCTTTTCAGCGATGCAGCGATCAAAGTGTTCCATTTTCGACAAGTTAGCTGACAGGCCGCTAATGTCAGTATATCGAGGAATCGGAAAACTTGAAGCTGACAGAGATCTGGTAGTTCCTAAATAAAAAAGCTATTAATTTTACTTAAATACACAAGGCTGCAACGCCAGCTGAAAATCCTATGTTCCAGCTATGCGTTAACGTGAGGCTGAACAAAAATTGGATTTTCTGTAAAAAAAGGAAATATGAGAGAATTTAGGGTTTTCATCATTCTTCCAGCAAAATGGGGCCGATTGGTGTAGTGGTCTACACCTTTGCTCATCAGTCTCAAGGATGCGGGTTCAACTCCCGCTGAGGGTGGCCCCTCACCCAAACAAGGTGCTCATCCCTCCGTGGGTCGGGGAATTGGTAGCAGCTAAGCTGCGAATATACCGGCGACAGGTCCTCGCGACAGGCCGGCCGATTCTCACCAGTCGCATCAACCATGGCCCAGCGTCGCATCGCGACAACAGGCCAGAGGAGCGGAACTCGCCACCCTGCGGGACAACCGCTAAGCGGACACTGCGAATAGCGGTACAAACGCTGAAGGAAAAAAAATCATTCTTCCAGCATAATGCGAATGCATGAACCATCGTCACAACAATGCTTGGAGATAGTTAAACTATTCGCTAACCCATTTTTTTATAAAAATAAAACAGATTAAAATATAGGGCTTAACATAATTACAGAAATGAATAAATTTGACCTAAAGAACCGCCATACAAGTTGAAAGATAATTCTTAACCTGAAGCTTGTGCAAAGTTGTATCTAAAGCGTTTGTCGACGCCGGCCCGCCAGTTGTCTTTATAATCGTTTCTTCCCAAAACCTTTCGACTAAAAGAGGCTTTATATTGACTAAATATTATCTGGTTTCTATAAGGCACTATACATATATGAGTTTGCTTTACTCGTTTACACAGCAAAGACTGCGTTTAAATTTTTAAACTGATAAAGTTGCGCAATGAAATTTATAGTTAGATACTTATTCGTCGTCTAACTTCCAGCTGAATTCTTCGCTGCCGCTGACGGAAGACGAAGTAGAAATCTTGAACGAAACTTGTAACATCGAGTATAATATCATAATGGTTCATGGTAGCTCTGAGTTATAAACGCGACCGTTGCAAACGTGCTACGAATGAAAAATAGAAGAATATTTAGCAGCGGTGTTTCTGCAACGTTGTAATATGCTTGCGGTAAAGCCGCCCAGTCACATCTTATCTCGCAAGACCAGATGCATTTTGTGTAAAGTGCGTGATGGAGAATATGACTCATAAGTGTGCAGGCAACGAGTCGCTCGGAGGAGAACGGCCACGCTAAAATATGTCCCCTCGCCAACTAATGTCAATAAAGTTGTTCAGCGGTAGCAAATATTTTAACTGCGCCAGTGTGCATTGAGGAAGGATATGAGAATGCCTTGCGACCCGTGCTTGAAAAATGTGACATATTTTACTTCAGCAACGCTATGCATTGCATGCTACGCACAGGCAGCTCGAAGGGTACATAAGGATCTTTTGCGATAAATCTGTGATCTGCTATTGCGAACGATTAACAATGAGAGATTGTGGAAGAATAAGGTGATCTGGGAATAGAGATGGAGGCTGTAAGGTTGTTTAACCTCTGTACGAGCTCTTTCACAGCTTTTCAGATTGACATTGGCTCCATCGTGGGACGGGCTTTCATCAACCAAATCTTTTTAAGCTATAATTATGATTGCCTGTTTACATACTTGATCCATGTTTGTTCATGTTGGAGCCATTACGACAGATCCTATCAATCAAAATTATTATGCTACATTGTTTGATTCCTAGATTAGGATAACAAATGCAAATTTTTAGCATTTTCAGTACTAATATAGACGGTACTAATTTGAGAAATATCGCATCCATTACGGGATAGGTTGTCCGAGTTGTAAGGCAATCTTCAACTGGATCATATCAGTCTATAATCTGCAAACACCAAGGATGACGGTAGACGATAAGGGACATTTGATCATTTGAGTGATCAGATTTTTTGACACATGAGAAGAATGCGCACTTCTGATCTTACTTGCATCTGTTGATGAGCAACCACGATATATTTCAGTACATGATTGCTATATAGTTATCAATGTTATTGTTATATGAGCGATCGAAATAAGAGTATTTTTGAAAAAGAGTATTACCATTATTTTAACCATTGTTATTATTCAAGCAAGTATTTTGAACTATATTTCAGCGTGATTGCACTGGGATGAGGTTTGTTTCAGTCTCAGAAATTAATTAAGTTGTACAAGAAGTCTTTTCTCGAGAGTCATGTAGATACGCGCCCCCTAGTAAATGTAATCCTATGAGGCAGTTAATAAAGCTAATTCGCTTTGCACACGCGCGAAACACGTAATATCGTGCAATGAGTTCCGGGAAAGACCGCTTCCTAGAAACATTTCGTTCTGTTTACAAAAGATTTACTAAACTGGGCGCCCGCATTACAAGGAAAACTGGTTCCTCTGACAGAGTCACTCTTTCATTGAAGTACTTCATCCGTTATCGCGCTGTTGGACTGCTTCTGCAGAATGTCACCTTCTGCCGAAGTGCAAATATACTCGGAAATTTATCCAGTGTTCAAAGCTCCTTAAAAATTATAGGCATGGAGCATTGTATCAATAACTTCATCGACAGTACGAATATTTCTTTAGCCAATAGTCGTGGTGTTTTCTCATCGAATAATTTCTGTTCCTTTATCAGTCTTAATATTACGGTATCGGATTATAAAGTGGCTAGTAGTTTGTAACATGAGCGAAAGTGGGCCGTTGGGAGAAGAGAGCTGGAACGTGTTTCTCGGAAGTACATTAACTGTGCACCGACGTATGTCATCAGCGTTCTACCTCATTCTATGACCGAAGTTTTGGTCTAAACTCCAAAAACTGCCCTCCTTAAAGCCAAATTTTTACCTTACCATTCAATTAAAAGGATCGGGTGACATATCGCGAATTTCAGCTAAGCCGTACTTAACAATATGCTAAAGCGTATCCCAAAAAGCGATGAGTGATATTTGAATATGAGAAACGAAACCATAACAGTGCTTCGGATGCCAATATTACGGAAAATGAATGCCGGTATAATTTATTAATACTGCTGGCCACTCGATGGACGCGCACACAGTACTGCTAATCTCGATTATTTCCAACCAAAGGACCACTATAAGTTACAATCGGTTCGCGCGTCGAATTGTGCATTATTTTTCAGTTTACCGTCACTATTCTTACATGTCCAGTTACCTTTCGGTTGTAGTATTTTTACAGTCAACGATCAATTAATTTTGCCTTTCACAATAGGAGGAAACAATGCTAAATTTTTTATATTTAATAGGAGCGTAACTTTGCGTATTGCACGCAGAGAAACTTCGACTGTAAAGTGGTGGTCACAATGCGGCAGCAGGAAGCAAATGCAGCCGGCTGCTTTTGCTGCCGCGCGTGGTCACAATTCGGCGTTTTTTTGCTGCCAGGCTGCATTTGCAGCTGGGCAGCAAGAAACAAAAATTTTGTTTCTTGCTGCTTGCTGCCGGCTGCAAATTTCTTATTTTGCGTGGTCTTTAGCGGAATATTGCAAATTTGTCATACTGTGGACACTCATCAATGATAGATTTGAATTTTGATTAAGGTTGAAAACTGTTACATCGTTTGAAATTATCAAACATTTAGTGGTGCATCGCAACAATTTTAAATTGGCGCCCATTTTATTCCTAACATGATACAAAAATGCGGCTGCATTGTGACCACCCTAGCGGGCTGCATTTGCAGCCGGCAGCAAAATGTCGCCGGCAGCAAATTGCGTCTGCTGCCTGCTGCCGCATTGTGACCGCCACTTAACGCTGATCGACATGATGAAATATTTGTTTTGAATTGTCTGTGAACACGTTTCAGATCACTGTTAAACCTCGACTACCAATCGGAAACATACAACAACGATGCATAGAAGTATCGAAAATGTCGACATAAGTCAGTTTGATAACGATCTTCTAAATGGTGGAACTCTGATAAATACTTTATTCATGTCTAAGGTAAAAGAGTATATTTAGATATGGGAACTGCTCTGGACGAGTTTTCGAAAAAGTATGAAATGTTCCTTGCAAAGCTGCCAACGCTGCTCGAAAATCTTGACCGCGCACAGGACTTAGTAGAAGAATGTCTACAACGTTTACACAGTGATCGCTTGCTCTTACAGAAAGAAGTTGATGTATTTGATGTCTCAGACAATGATCATACGGAAGAAATACTCGCCAATTTTTCGAATGAGTAAGTAAATTGCTTTTGGTGCAAGTTCAAGAAAGCTTTTAGATTTTTCGTCTTGTCTCGTTCAAACAACCACTTGACAACTTTTACGGAAAGTCTTCAAACGCTTGTGATTCGTGGAGGGCGTATTCAACAATGCGAGATCAATCAATTGGAAAAGATTGATGAAATAGTGCAAAGATTTAAAAGAAATTGTGTCAATCTAAGACGACAGTTCAGTGAAGTTTTTACTTATATTTATGAGGAGACTTTCACTTTAAACATATGTTTTATTTATATTTAACTCGGTGCTGTTTACTCAACTCCACCTCGGGTCGTTCGGTTAGCTTTAATACATACATTTTTATACAGTAACTCATAGGCAAGGAGCGTTAAAACAAGTATTAGACTTTATAAGAGAACCTTGTTTTTCCCATCGTATTGCCTCTCGTTCCAACTTCGCTCACTCGTCATCATTGCAAAGTACTGTAGTTGCTTTATAAGGGATGAATCAACACAGATTGAAACGGTGATATCTGAGGGCCCTGAAATGCAAAAATCTGCGCAATTTATTTCACTTTACCAAATAATCGAGGCGTACAAATATTGGATTTCACTGAGAAATATTCGTAATTGTGCGCCAAATTATCCTATTGCAAAAGTTGCAAATAAACATTTCACATCGATTTTAATTGAATAAAAAAATGTAGGGAAGTAAATACTTACCTTTAAAATTTTGAAATCGCATTTTTTAGCTCATTTATTATCTCTAAGCCACCTCCTGCAGTATTAAATAAAGAAAATAGTTTCAAGACTGAGGTTCGGTTGCTTGCAAGTATGCCGTCAGCATTGGCGTTTGTTCGCATTCGACTTATTCGAGCTGACGATGCAGAAAATCTGGCTTCTGGCGCGATGTCGTGCGAAGAAATGTATGAATGAATTTTTGGACATTTATACTAGTGTGATATGATATATTCATTTCCAGCGCCTCTTCTGTAACTTTTTCCGAAAGTTGGGCACCTCTGGTTCAACAAGGCGAAACCTGGACAAGTCAATTCACAGAGAAACCGGTCTGATAATTTTAATAAGCTGATCACTAAGTTGAGTCCATTTAGTGCGCAGTTGAAATGAAATATGTTAAGCTTACAGTTAAGAATGTAAAGCAGTGCAAAAGATTCGAGTTTAACGTTGTTTATTTAGCTACTCAGTGATATTTCGCAGTACTTGAAAGATACCATCGTGAAAGAGGATTCAGAAGGTCGTATATATGCTATCTTGTACGAAGTTTTTCCCGAGGGCAAAGAAAGCGAAGAAGCGGTCGCTGTCTCCGATCGAATATGGGTATGATAAGAGTTCATTACATCANTATATGCTATCTTGTACGAAGTTTTTCCCGAGGGCAAAGAAAGCGAAGAAGCGGTTGCTGTCTCCGATCGAATATGGGTATGATAAGAGTTCATTACATCACATTCTTATCGCAAATTTTCAGGCAATGTCCTTGCCAATAGTGTTGATAGATCATTCGCTTGAATATTGCGATGGATATGCGAGAATCATCTGGAAACGCGAATTCAACAAAGAAGTACAGGATGTTTAGCTTATTCTAGCAAAATAAGTGGGGCATTAACAGAAGGACTGCGCTTTGAGCGTCAAGGACATGGCAATGGGTGAACGGGAGAACGATCGAAATTAAGATGAGAGTTAAGTGCTGGTCCCAATGCGGGTACAAGACACAATTGTGTCTGTGTTTTTTGTCCGCATTGTGACCGCCACTTTACGCAGTGAGTATCAACTGCTTATAACGTAACTGTCTTTATAACGTCGGTCTTTGGCGGGTCCCTTGACCGACGTTATGAACACAGTCGACTGTATAAGATTAATGACGATATATTAAATGATTGTTAGAGCATATCAATTGGTCACTAAATCAATGCACAGTTTGGAATAATAACACGCACTCTATTTAAGAAAGCCGTAGACTGGCAGAGACTCTCTGCCGTTCTCAAAAAAGTCTTTATTTATTTCACTGGAGCGAGGAAACGCGGCCTGTCTGACAGCGATCTGCTATACTTCCGCCGAAAGCTGGGCGTGACCTCTGATAAAGACACAGTCACGTTAGAGCGTCTTTCCAATGTATATTTCAATAATTCCTAAAGTAATATAATTCATCGACTTATTTAGGAAGCAGCAGAGAAGGACTCAGACTTTTCCTTTTGGGCCTGGTTCTTTAGCATCTGCGAGAAAGTTAAACAAGATTTTTTGCCTTACTGGGAAAAGGGTACATTATCTCATCATTGTGAGAAACACAAAATCTCTGCAATTTTTAGGCTATCTCATGGGTTTCGAGGGAAAGAAGAGCTTAGCGAAACGATTACTCAATGAAGATAAACGCTTTTTCTTACTCCGTTTCAGCGACAGTCAACTTGGAGCTCTAGCAGTTTCTCGATTCGACTTTGATCGCTCAACTGGGTA
>NIUQ01003092.1:0-19035 GCA_002796945.1 Plectus sambesii
CTGGCTAGACAAGCTGCCCGATATTTTATCAGTATGCGTGATATATAATATTTTGGTCTTCTAATGCGCTTTTTAACGTTCCTATTGCGCGATCATCGAATAATCATTTGTTTCTAATCTGTTCGCTCTATGGTCTAAAGAAACAGTAACCAATTACTGCGTTCTTGAGCAATATGAGTTCTGAAGTCGATTAGAGTTGACAACACAAGCTAAGTTAACAAAAAAAACATAGGGCTGCAATTATGCTTCCTACAAATTCAAACTGCATAGAATTATCCTGCTTCGAAAAGGCTTTATGCCCTTGCCGCTTCATTTTTCTCTCTAACTCTTCAACTCTTTGCCTAAATCGAGTTCATTGTTTTTCAATGAACTGTTCATTGAAAAACAATGAACTCGATTTACAGAGTGCTTTCCAGGCACACGCGTTTCCAAGCGATCAATGATGTAAGATTTTGCAAGTAATCGCCGAAGACAGCGAAGAAAAAAGTATTAATTCATGCGATTGGTACCGTATACTACAACGCTGCAAAGGCTGCTTGGAAAAAGTACATGTTTATTCAGGTAGCATAAAGTTCTTGTTTATTCAGGTAGCATAAAGTTCAAAAGAAGTCTAAACAGCCTTTCGATTTAACCTTTTAGAATGCACGGTTGCCGTGCAATTAAGCTAAAACCGACCCTAATTAGTTGCGAATCTGATGCTTTGGAATACATTCCGCAGTAAAATTTGATGAAATATTTATCGATCACTTTGTGTGCTCTCGATGAAAAACTGCAGCAGCAATGTAAATCTAATTTGTAAATGCAAGGACAGTTTTGATGATTGATGACAGCTGTGCTGTCCAAATAACACACGATCCTGTACAAATTTTTAGTCCCTCGGCCGATTCAGACTTGACGCCAATGAGCGGAAGCTGGCAAGGTTGAAATGCACTGACAGTTAAAATGCAGAATCATCATCTGTTCTTATTTTTGATCAACTTCTGCTGCATTAACCTTTGCTTAGGATCGGAAAGAGACGTCGTTTTAAGCCTCTTTAACGATTACAAGAATCTTATTAGACCTGTAAAAGATACGGCCACAATTACGTTTGTCGGCACTCAGTTAAGAGTACTCAGTTTATTGGAAGTAGTAAGTTCTCATTTTTCTTGATGATTAGTGAAACTCAATAATTATTAATGAGCGACCGTCAACTTTGTGATAGTAGGCGTATAAAGAATAGCAATATGTGTATAATTTTTCAAACAATTTGTAAAGAACAGTCCTTCCAAAAAGTTTAGTGACCGTTTCGTCTGGAAGAAATATTTCAGGATTGAGAGGGTACAATAACAGGCGAAAGAATAGGACTTTTATCAAATGCCTTTCAAAATATTTAGATGTCAGGTTCAGTTTGCACTTGAAATCAATTTGAGGTTCTTCTTACTGCATACTGTAAAATTATTGCTTAAAAATGTGAATTTAGAACGGACAACAAGAATACATCAGATTGGCTGTGAGTCTCAAGCTGGTAAGTATTATGAATAGGGTTGCAACGGGGATGAGGAAATGGAAATTAATGGAACGGAGAATTTCGGGGACGGAGACAAATTCATAATCTGACGATCAAAACGGGAACAGGGAACTCCCCATTCCCGTTGCAACCTTAATTATGAATGTATCGGAGATGGGAAGTGGAGTAAGGCTACCGCAATCCGTGTGACCCCTAAAAAAATCAACCATGGTTCTCCATGCCAATTACGGCCGAAGGCCAACAGAGTATGCGTATCTTTGATTTCTGGAAAATATTTTGCAGGTTGAGTAATATATATTTATACATGCCATAGTTCTCGAAATATACAAGTTTCTTTCCTCGATCTCTGATCCTGGGAAGAGCAAAGATGCGTTAAATGTAAACAAAATGTTCCTGAATATTAAATTTTCAATACAATGTGTCTTGTTTCGGATTAGTAACTTTAAGTCTTTTAAAGTTCAATAGCTATTAAAAAAATATCCTGCAGATAATCACAGTCAGCTGCTGAGCAGCTGCGCCTACCGAGTTGCACAGACTAGCGTGTAGGGAGGAACGGGTAAAAGGCAAACTACAACCTTCACATAACATTTCAGCTTTTCTCCCAGTGCGCGCATGTACGCATTCTTGGTGGATATGTTGCTATTCTGAAGTTGCGAATACTCTCAAAATCGAGTTCATTGTTTTCGCACCAAAAAAATTATTCATTGTTTTAATGAAGTTGTTCATTGAAAAAACAATAACGTACGTTGAAGTTCAAAACACTGAAGTGGTTTTTCAATGAATTATTTCATTAAAACAATGAATAGTTTTTTTGGTGCGAAAACAATGAACTCGATTTAGAGAGTAAGCATAATATAGTTTTGGAGGGGAATGTCTTGATGGGTGTGTGCACTCCCTCCATACAATTCAAACTTATTCCACCCGGTGAAGAGTCGAGACGTTTGGTAAAAAGTGATAAATGCACATAACTTAGCATCACATATATTCCAAAGATAAAATACAAATATAATGTTAAGTGCCCACTGCATACCTCCAAGCTGCTTGACAGAAAGTTCTGTCGGCGGCTGATAAGATTATTTCTCTTTAAAATTCCCTTTAAAGCAAAGCGGATTAAAATCGATGTCTTCAATCACATTGTTTCATGTTTTATAGCAAAATGCTTTTTAGAATTGGACTGACGAATATTTAACGTGGAATCCGGCTGATTTTAACGGAACTGATTATGTACGAGCTTACCTGCAGCAAGTCTGGCATCCCGATATGGGGATTACGACGAAGAGGTACAAAAACGAGAGCATTCATGCATGTATGCACTCCATAACTAACGTTTTTGCAGCCATCGTTCTAGAACCTTTGCGGGTATCAAGGGGTTTTGGGTGAAAACATAGTTCCTTCGTTCATTACGAGTTGACAAAGCTAGATGTTTCCATTACCCATACGGGAAAACGATAACACTGAGCCAAACAATTTTCCAAATGATCATATGACCTTCAGCCGCTCACGTGTAAAATATTATCTCGCAACAAAAGATTCGAGTACATGTTTCAGCCTTCAATCTGAACAACTCATTGAAAAGGAGGAGATACTGGTTAGAATACATTACAATGGAGATGTCGACTATGCAAATATGTTTCTTCTAACTAATTCTTGTCCCATGCAAAACGATCACTTTCCGTTTGATTCACAGACCTGCATAATAAGAATCAACTCTGGAAGCTACCCGTCAAAATTTGTCCAATTTCAGCACGTTGCTATGAGCAACACTCTGCCAGTTAATGTGCGCAAGTTTTTAAATTGTACATAAATTTTTAACAGCAAATTATTTTCATGCGCGTATGCTTCTTCGTACGTTGAAGAGAAACGAGACTACTGTGCCTTTGTTTACAGACTAGTTCAGTTTATGAATTAACCTTACTTGAATTTGATAATTTGATGTAGAAAAAGCTAAGTTGCATGAACTTATAGTTTAAGTGACATAATACTGACCAGATACTTTCAGCTTATGTGTAGGGCCGCACGTAAATATTAAGATCATAGTACTAAGTTTCTTCTGTTTCAAAAGATAATCATGATAGGTAGGCAGCGCATGATTTGCAAGACAGGAAAATTAAGATTGTTGCTGCAATGATTCATGAAATATAGTGGACGCGCATTCCTCCCAGTTTTGCATATCGCCCTCCTCGGAATTTTGTCCCTGAGCTCGAAAAAATATCTCCACTTGGTCGCCACGCTCTCTCTCTCTGCCGGTCGGATCTGGTACTGCTCCCTAATGTGTTGAATTCCAACGAACTTTTCATTTCTGGGATGAGATCGGGGCGGGAGGAGGGAAGAAGACGAACAACCACTCTGGAAAGCAATTTCTGAAACGTGATATAGTCAAATTCTTACCTCGTCGACCAGCTACCACCGTTAAAACCGATGAAAAATTATGATACGATTTCAGTTAACATCATGACCTCCTACGTTTAATCCATAAAAGATTATTTTATACACAAGGAAAGCAATAAAAAATTTTTAGCAAAATACTGAATGGGAAATATTACCTTACACAGTCAATACCACTGATCAACTTCGCATATGGGCTGATGAAGAAGAAATTTATAGAGGAGTAAGATATTTCGTATCAATCAAAAGGAAACCGGCGTACTATATTTGGGTGATAATAGTGCCTACTTTTATTATTACTGCTCTGAGTATTACTGGCATTTTTGCACCTTTTAGCAGTACGGGAGAACGTGAGGAAAGGGTAAGAATTAGTTAATTAAATCATTTAGATTTTGCTATCGTTCTTTCAAATCAAGTTTCAGAATCACCCTATTTAAGACCTTGAGTTTGAATCGGCTCATTGTTTTGTCAAGAAAAATTGAACTTGTCTAAAAGCTATAAAGCAGCAATAACCCAACTTTGTCTAATTATTTAATGTGGATTAACATCTGAGTGTGAAGAACGGGCAACTTACTATTTTAGGCGTAAAGTTGTAATAGAGGTAAGCTAAAAATTTGCCGATCCGACCCACAGAACAAAGAAGAAAGTTGAACTAACAAATATTGCAATTATGATATAAATTTCAGGTGACATTGGGCTTAACCTCGCTGTTAACCCTCGCGATTATTTTAAGCCTGGTTACTACAACTTTGCCGAAAGGAACCAAGCTGCCAATTCTCGGTCAGATGCACATAAGATATTGATCTTTATCATATTTATCTAAGATGGGCACTCATCGATTTCCTGGAAAGAAGTACATACTCCCCATTTAAGACATATTGTGGGAGAGTGGCTAGTGGCTCGGGATTTTCCCTTTATTCTCACGAGCCCCGTACGGGCCCACCACTCTATACCATCCACAAAACATACACTAAACTCCATCTCACTTCAATCAATCACTACAACATAACACGAGGAAATCATTCCAATCCCAAACAATCGTGTCGGGACCATTGCTAACGGCGGGTCACTTCAATTCAGTAGGCGAACGCCTACATATCCCCACCCTCACAGGGGAACAGGGGCACATCAAATCTCACAAAACGACAACGCGCAACAGCATGCAATGCATCTTACAGCAGCACTACTGCATACGGCCCGGCACAATAACAATGGCAACCACACACCACTCATAGCGGCATTGTACGGCGATCATGCGCGAAAAGGATAGTCAGGTCAAAGCTCACCAACGCCTACATCAGCGACATCGATTCAACGCAAAACGACACTCGAAGACATCGATTACAATATTTCATCCAGCCAAGCAAGTGGTTCGCGTAACGCAATCGACGAAAAAGCTGCGCGTGGAAATACAGCGCCAAGACAGGCATCGAAGTACACAGCAAAGAAGTCAACATGCGACGGTCTGGTTCATGCGCGTAACAAGCGAATACTACCACGACAAAACAGTGGTAAACTCAGGCCAAGCAAAGCTACACATACCAACAACGGCGACACGATCCAATCGTCATTAGCAGTCGCTGGACAAGAGTCACCGCCACTTGAAACCGCTGGAGTAGTCGTACAGCATGGCCCATATGGTGCAGCTACAGTTGCGAGCATCTTGGGCGATCAACCCATCGGACAATGCGTCGGCAGAAGACTTCATGAGGGCAGAGTTGAGCGCAACGGCGCACAACACAACACCCGCCCCTCGGCAACAAAACTGGCGATGAACAGAGCTGGGATGCGCAGGCAGCATGCGGCCAGGACGGTCGGCGGCACAGGAATCATTTCATGTCCACCAGACTTCGGCGCAGAACGGCATCGACGCCGCCACCATTGCCCAGAAATCAGTCCACATCTGGCAACAGCACTTCTCCGCCCTCCCGAAGAACAATTGCCTCATGGCGACACAAACAACAACGGCAGCAAAAGACACGATACGCGAAAGGCTACTAGTCACTACAGCAGTGAACCGCACCAAACAACGCCATCAATGCAACCAGCAAACAAAGCAACGAGAAAGGCAGAAACGATCGCCATGCTCCGAAAACAACAAAGTCACACAAAAGCAAGCAAGAATTGCAATCGGCAATCAAAGCACATACTGAGCGCGACACAAACATAAACGTTGTAAGCCCTCAACAACAAAGAGGCGTAAGCAACTTATTCAACGGCCGCTGTCCACTCCAAGTGTGAACAACTCTCCTACCAGCTGCGGGACCGCGCTCCAGCCAGACAGTGTTGGCGAGCAAGCGAGACCGCGCTCCAGCCGAACATCGTCGGCGAGCAAGCAAGCAAGACTGCGCTCCAGCCGAACATCGTCGGCGAGCAAGCAAGCAAAACCGCGCTCCAGCCGAACATCGTCGGCGAGCAAGCAAGCAAAACCGCGCTCCAGTCGAACATCGTCGACGAGCAAGCAAACGAGACCGCGCTCCAGCCGAACATCGTCGGCGAGCAAGCAAGCAAGACTGCGCTCCAGCCGAACATCGTCGGCGAGCAAGCAAACGAGACCACGCTCCAGCCGAACATCGTTGGCGAGCAAGCATGCGAGACTGCGCTCCAGTCGAACATCGTCGACGAGCAAGCAAACGAGACCGCGCTCCAGCCGACAGTGTCGGCGAGCCTCTGAGACCGCGCTCCAGCCGAACATCGTCGACGAGCAAGCGAGACCGCGCTCCAGCCAGGCAGTGTCGGCGAG
This sequence comes from Plectus sambesii, assembly GCA_002796945.1. Classification (NCBI taxonomy): domain Eukaryota; kingdom Metazoa; phylum Nematoda; class Chromadorea; order Plectida; family Plectidae; genus Plectus; species Plectus sambesii. Next base: position 6,636 of record NIUQ01003092.1, read on the forward strand.
CCTGTGAGACCGCGCTCCAGCCGGACGACGCCAGCGAGCCTGCAGTGGCCCGGCGCGCTCCCCAAGGGTCATACGCTCGGCGCCCACCCACCTGCGCTGCGCAACAGCAGCAAGTTCCCAAACAGGTCACCTCCCCTCCACTCCTAAATCACCCCAGAAACAACACACCGACAGTTCATCATGACTGCCAAATCAGCGCCTCCAGCACCGGCACTCAGACAATTCGTCGGCCGTGCAAGCACTCAAAAAACAATACTCAAAACAGTCCCAGGCCCCGTGGCCCATACCTCAGAGCGCTAAAATGCAGCAGGGAAATTCGAAACAAACAGGCAATAGGCCCACGCCGACTGCGGGAGCCTGGACACTACGCTTAAACTAGCGCAAGTCGCTCCTCCGACCGCATCGCGCTGCCGTTCAGCACCATCTTCCGACCTCCCCCTACTACATCCAAAACGCCCTAAACGGCCGGCTCAGCCCCCATTTGTGGTAGAGTGGCTAGTGGCTCGGGATTTTCCCTTTATTCCAAAGGACGCCCCTTCCGGGCCCACCCCTCTATACCATTCACAAAACATACACTGAACTGCCTCTCACTTCAATCAATCACTACAACATAACACGAGGAAATCATTCCAATCCCAAACAATCGTGTCGGGACCATTGTTAAAGGCGGGTCACTTCAATTCAGTAGGCGAACGCCTACATTAGTAAACACAATCACGGATACTTCGGCTAGAATACGCCTTACTTGCGTGTGTCATGCATCTTATAAGTTCGATGGATTCAGGATATTGATCCGATACTCAAAGAAGTTGGCCTGATGTTAAAACTGGATCACGAAAGGGTTGTCAAATGTTTCGGCTGTCTGGCAGACGACATTGACTTGATCCTGTTCATGGAAATGATGATCAATGGATCGGTGCTTCAAGAAATGCGACGTCAAAAAGCCCCTCTTGATTCTGCAACGACAATAAAATATCTAAAGCAAGCAATGGAAGGAGTTGTTTATATACATAGCCAGGGTGTCATTCATCGAGATCTTAAATGTACGGTACAGGAATTACAGGGGTGGAATATCCTTGGGACTCTGGGTGCGCTATGACTGAGCTCAATATCATATTTTTCGACTATTACGAACAAATGGAATTTTTAATAGTACAAATTTGTTATTACCATTGATAATTGAAATTAGTTTTCTAAATGGCGTTGATATTCGTAGTAGCCAATGGCATTTATACTTCATAAACGGCTCAGAACTGCAGCAAAAGAAGCGAAAAGTGTTATTGTTGTACTAAAAAACATGAAGTATTGGGCAGATTTTATATTGCTTACTTTAGTTATAGTTTTTAATGTTATGCTAATTCCTCTCAAGTTCGACTTTAACTGTACTACGTGATATAAAACCGATCAACTATCTCAAAATATATAATTATAAAAGTGTTTTGACTGATTTTCACTTTAAAGCTGTTTTAATTGACGGTTGACCGAAGAAAATTAACAAATGACGAAGTTTCAGGTGCTAATCTGCTTCTTGACGCTAATAAGAATGTGAAGCTAGCCGATTTTGGTATTACCCAAGAAATCAGACTAAAACAAAACGGAATGACGTCATCAACATTCTCAGAAAATGGGAGTGGTGGAATAAAAGGAACGCTTTTGCACATGGCTCCTGAAGTCTTAAATTCTGAACTTATGACAAGTTCAGGCGAAAGCGAAAGTAGCTCGGAAAGTGTAAATAAAAAAGCGTTCACTCGAAAATCCGATGTGTGGTAAGTTTTCGCACTTAGCACTATTTTTTAGAACATTGCAATATTTATATTAACCGTTGAATAATATGTGTCGCGTCACTAATATTAGATCAGATTATAAGATAAGGCTTCATATACAGCTTTTATTCTTTCATGATTCTCCAATCAATTTATAATGATCAAATAAATAACACAAATTTGACTATTAAAATCATGCTCACCGTTTTGCATGACCTTGTTTTAGGAGCATGGGATGTACGGCGGTTGAAATGCTGACCATGATGGGTCCACATGAAGAATTAACGGACGGTTGGCGCACTGAAAAATTTATTTTTCAAGCTGGTTCTGGAAAGTTGAAATATATAGCAAGCGAACTCTGTCCCGATGCAGAAGCCGATATCCAAACACTTCTGGATAAAATTTTTCAACTGGCCGATGTGCGTCTTACGAGTGAAGAACTGCTCAGTGAACTGTAGGAACTTGAGCGACACCAGGCTTTGCCCCTCTCCATGTGAAGAAGTTGCTACATTGATCAACATTATCATTATAATTGTTTATTGCAATGTCAGACGACCGTAAAAAAGAGCTCATTTTGATTGGTGGCATCATACGTCTACAATTTTTCCATCCTAAATACTGACAGAATTGTTTGAATGACGATAAGTGATGTTATGTTCAAGGATAAATAGTTTTACAGCATATCAAGACCGCATGGCACGCGCTGAAGTTTATACAGAAGCGAAGTAAAAGGGGTACACTGAAAATGGCCCCCTTTAAACGCCCGAAACTGAAATTAGAAGTAAATTGTAATTTGACAGAAAAATGTTTAACATATTCACGACAATGTGCATGACCGGTCATGCACGCGGTGACTGCCATTTCGGACCGTGTGCATGACGGGTCATGCACGCACGCGCTGTAATCGGACTAAAGGGCGACCGGTGCGCGAAGGCTACCGTAATCGGAGGCGCGTGATTTGAATTGCGTTACGTAAGGATTTGTGGCCATAACAATGCCGTACGGAGCTATTTGAATGCAAACATTATAATCAGGCGAGAATCGCTTTAGTACCCTTCTCGTACCGGCCGCCCTTTAGCCGACTACACGCGCTGTGTAAAAAACCGCCGCGGTCCNCCCACGCGGCAGTTTTCCGAAAACACGCGCGGTCGTGAATGTATTAACACGTTCACGACCGAGCGTGTTTTCGGAAAACTGCCGCGTGGGACCGCGGCGTTTTTTTACACAGGGCGTGCGTGCATGACTGCCTGATTTAATAAATTATGATTTTCATCTTCTATACAAGCACTGCTCGGACCACGTCGATTATAATATCTATAGATGCTAGAGAACATGTTTCTATATAAAACATAGTTATTTAAGCAGTCTTAGTAGAGAAAACGGCTTTACATCATCGTGCATGACCGATCATGCACACGGTCCGAAATGGCAGTCACCGCGTGCATGACCGGTCATGCACATTGTCGTGAATGTGTTAAGAAATGTTTAGAATTAATTACAATGAAACCCGGATAAGTGCACATCGACCCGGCAAGAAAATGTTGTGCACTTATCCGGGTTGTGCAGTTATCCAGGTTTGGCCTAAGTTCATGGTTCCTGACCCGATTTTTGCTCAAATCCTTAAAATAAGCACATTTGATTAGTTATATAGCATTCTCACTTAATAAAGGCACTTTCCAAAGCAAAGAGAACATTTTCCACATCAAAAATGACATTTTTCGTAGGAATTTGATTAGAAAAATGTCCTTATTGACATGGAAAGTGTCCTTGGTAAAGTGGAATTGGGCTATAAAACACTTCTGGCCATTATACACAGCTTCAAGATAAACAAGGTAGAAAGGCGTTTTGATGCCCTATACATTGTGTGCGCATATTTTTGAGTGACATTTAGGTGAAGTCACGCCCTTGTGCACTTATTCGGGTGCAATTGCATACAAAAGTTGCACAGGGGGCTTGCAAAACATGTGCACTTATCCGAGTTCTGGTCATGTATAAAACATAGTACAAAAGTTCGGGCATGGAGAATGTGTGCAATTATCCAGGTTGTGCACTTATCCGCGTTTCACTGTATAAAAAATCTTCACTTCAACTATGGTATATTATGAATATCAGTGAACGATTAATCCAGTCATTTAGTGTTTCCCTGATTGCCAGCTGTGTTTGCTGATGTTCAATATATGTGAAAAAAATGTCACGAGCAGCTAATTACATTCATTCACAGCCGAACTGACTAGAGAAATGATTTTTGAAGCCGTTTTAAGAGTTACACTTCAGTCAACGAATGAAGCCTATGTTTGCATCAATTTTCGCTGAAGACCAGAGATTAACAGTGTTAAGATTGCGGCTTAAAATCATGTTGGGTCGGTGCGATCATGCATGTGCTCCTAATTTTGATTTTGATACAAATAAGTGGAAAAATGACAAGTTTGCGACGCCAGCGGCAATTAATTTATCTCGCTCTGCCACTTCTGTTTCTGTTCTGCGTAGGGATGCGCGGACAACAATTAAAACGCGCCCTATGTTTTCGTAGTCTTCGAACGCGTCCTATGTTTGACCTTAACATATTGAAAACATCAAACATAGGGCGCGGTTTTAGTTTTTATCCGGAATGCGCACGCATTTTTCAAACCAACATTTTTGCGCGAGACATTAAAGTTTTGAGGTTTAAACGGAAGGACTAAAAACTGAAAAATAAGAATTTTTATTATGTGCAATTGTGCCCTGCTATTTGATAATTACACCTGAGAGTTTACTCCATCCTCAATATAACCGTTATTGCGTCAATGGGTCGCTCAAAAAAAACCTTGGCTTACCATTTTCCCAGAGTCAACGGATTTTGACGAGCTTGCTCTCGTTCGATAGGGATTAGTCTAAAGTTTATAAGAACGCGGCGGCGTTTGCATTTTTTAGGGGGACGACTACAGTAACCCAAATACACAACTGAACAGCACCCTTTTTGGGTCGATTGCGACCCCTTGTCACTCAATTGCCATTAGTCGTGGTGACTTCAAACTTGGCAAGGCTCTTCTGATCCGTTTTGCGAATTTCAATCGAGGCGTGCGGGGGCGATTATTAGAGGATTTACGGTATCTCAAGTTTGTTTTCTCACAATGTTTTGTAATATCATGGACCTTCATTTTTGACCTCCTGAGTAGTCATGGAATGAAAATTCGATATTGGTGCAAAATATCGAATTTTACCTCATTTTGCTCCTCACGGCATGCTTAGAATTAATTACTGTTAAAAGTGCTCAAAAGTGCTCTCTTCAGGGTCTTCCTCAAAAATTCAATATTTTAAAAATTAAAAATAAAATATAAAAAAATTCAAACTCAATGTCGCAAAATATTTGCAAAGTGTGTCTGAAGAGCCTTACCCCAAGCTCGTTAAAATCCGTTCACTCTGAGGAAAATGGCAAGCAAAGTTTTTTTTTGAGCCACCGTTTATATAAAAGCATATGTTGATGTTGGACCATTTCACAACTCTCAGCGTGCGGGGAGCAATATGAACAACTTACGCAATGCTACACGATTGCATGCACACTCCTTATCAGCGCGGCATCGCTTCTTCCGTATTAGATAAAGCAACTGCCATTCGCAACGTTTCACTCTATGAAAGCGCTACATTAGAGAGAATGGAATATCGTAGTAATCCGGGATTTTTTAAAATTGTTCTCTAAACCCTACAATTATCAAATACTAATTTGAAGAAAGACGATTGCAAAAAAGGTCGATTCTTGGAAGATTCAAGCCATTTGTCTGAAGGAGCGAATATGTTCCTCCTTTCTGCCCCCATGCCCATCTCTAGTTGCTATTATATGGTTGTTAAGATGTAAGATATAACGAGACGCAAAAATTGATCGATGAACATTAGAATAGTTAGTGTCGTGTATATTGTTCATAAGTAGTGCAGTTGTTAGTTGCATGCCTTCCGATTTTTTGACCGCTATAAACGATTCTAATTTATAGGAGAATACCCTTTGAAATCAAGCAGTTTTTACCGATATAAGCGATTTATTGTTATAGGCGATTGCGCTATAAAGGATTTCTACTATATTGGGCCGGTTTCACATCGCGTACGTTAACTAAAGTCGGACTTTACGCAATGATAAAGGATAGGCCTTAAGTACGACTTAAGCTAAAGTATGCGATGTGAAACCGGTCCAATGGTTCTGTAGCCGCTATTAACAAAACCCATGACAATTCATATTTTAACTCCATTCAATTTCTTTAGTCCCAGAAATGAATGACAATAAAAGATTAATTATTCATCTGCCCTATATTGCCAAACATTTAAACTTGACTGAAGTGCTGGTTTATTTTGCTGCTTACGGCCATCTGACAACTTACGAGCATCAAAGCTTTAGTACGGTGAGATTTTCTAAAATTTTTAGAAGGATTGCAGTTTTATTTGAGACGCAAATAGGGTTCAGAAAAATTATGCATTAGGTCATTGCAAAAGTTCTTTCGTATCTTGCTTGCCTTCCTTTTAAGAGCTATATTTTTACACTGCGTACGTAAACCTTTTTGCGTTCTTAAACTCATATGAAAGAGCAAAAATTGCTCCATTGAATGTGTAGGTTGCACTGTAGTCGTAGCGTAGAAGGGTTTACTGCATTTACTTCGGTATACAGTCCTACATCAACGTAACAGAGATACAAACCAATCGGTAACTGAACAACCACCCTGGTCTAAGATCACGCACGTTTATATACTGCTAGTGGTGACCTTTGTCTGGCACAAAGCGTTTATCGAGTACAAAGGATAAAGGAGGCGTCGGAACAACCGCGGGACGTTCGCGGCCCAGAACTGTTGTTCGTAAATGATCCCATTAATCTAATTGATAATTGTGGGAATACGTTTATCGCATATTCGGCATTAATGTTATCTTTGCCGACAGAATGGTATATCACTGTTCAGATTCAGGCGCAGATTTGTTGCTATTACGTCTATGCAAATATTTTTACCTTTTTTGTAAAGATATTTTAACACAGTGCAGCTTAACTGTCTGCTTTCTGTCTGTTTTCAATGCAACAGAAGATTTCTGGGCTAAGTTGACGACACTGCGAAGATCTCTTAATAATGAGTTCGAGCCTGCTTCCAAACAACTGATATATCATTCGATAGAAAATATTTTGCTCTTTCATATGAGTTTAAGAACGCAAAAAAACACACACGCAGTGCAAAGCTATTGCTCTTCAAAGCAAGGCATGCGAAATTCGAAAGAACTTTTGCGATTAACTAATATTTGCGTCAAAGTTTGAGATAATATCGTGTCAGGCTACTTTTAACTTTATAACAACGCCAAATTCAGCAATATCAGTTATTTATTATCTCATTTTAAAATTTTTAAGACTTCTAATTTCGCCTAAAGTCTTAATACTACAGCGTGGCGCTAAAAAAGAAGTCAGGCGATGTTAATATTGAACGGCGTAGCGCTTTTGGCCCAAATTTTAACCGTAAAGTGTCCTAGTATGGGGCTTAAAATGGGCGGAGTTTGGGCCGCCTCCTTTAAAAACTATCGGTGCGGGACCCGAAAAAGTGCGAAAAAACGGCCTTAAATCGCGGATGACTTTGGAGGGTCACTGCAAAGCGGAGAGTTGAGCTGGCGAGCTGATTTCTGACACAGGGATAGTCCACAAAAGTGCAAATGTTTTCCGAAAACTTTTGATAAGTGGTCAGAAATTTTCCAAAAATGACCAAAATAGTGCCCAAAAATCTGCCAAAAATCAGCTCGCCAACTCATCTCTTCGCTTTGCAGTGACCCTCCAAAGTCATCCGCGATTTAAGGCCGTTTTTTCGCACTTTTTCGGGTCCCGCACCGACAGTTCGTAAAGGAGGCGGCCCAAACTCCGCCCATTTTAAGCCCCATACTAGGACACTATAAGGTTAAAATTTGGGCCAAAAGCGCTACGCCGTTCAAAAGTTACGTCGCCTGACTTCCTTTTTAGCGCCATCCTGTACATCAAATTTTGATAGGCGTATTTTAATGTTAAAGGAAACATGCAAAAAGTTATACTGTATATCATTATAAGAATTCAATTATTGCCGTTAAAAATCTCTGTAATCAGTACCCAGAAAATTGCAATTAATTTTGTGATCGCAAAATTAATTGTAGTTAATTGGAGCTTTAGGTTTATCGATTGAAATAAAGTTTGATGCCTCTGGTCTCAGACTATGTTCGTCTAGTCGTCGATTGGATTTCGAGTTTGTTGCGCATTATTTCACACCGCCCCTAAAAATGCTCTAGATTTTGGTTTAAATTGCTTGGCTGGATAATATCTAACTTATATTAAACAAATCCTTGTATAATACATTGCTGTGCAAATATATCCCCTACCCAATTTAAGTGATAAATAAAATAGTACAGGGAGGTCCAATTAATTCCCCAACTTTTGAATTTGAATAACTTTGCACAAACTGAACGGATTTATGTAAATTTTTGTTTATTACAATCCCCGCGCTGGGGGAATACTTTGGCATAAAAATAATTTAAACCCAAAATTTAGGAGGATCCCCTATAATTTGCGCTGACCCTACCGAGAAAAGGTTTCTAAAATGGATTATTGGGGATCGCTTTTAATACTGAATGTCAGAAAAGCAAAATTGTAAAAAAATACCCACAAATTATAAGGGGTACCCCCTAAATTTTGGATTAAAATTATTTTTCTGCCAAAAAAAATTCCCCCAGCGCGGGGATTGTAACAAACAAAAATTTACATAAATCCGTTGAGTTTGTGCAAAGTTATTCAAATTCAAAAATTGGGGAATTAATTGGACCTCCCTATACTATTTTAAAAGATGATATATTTTTATACATTTCAGAAACAAACAACGTGCTACGAACGTAATGTTTCTTTCGTCTATTTTCTGCAGAGAAAAAACTTATGCGATGAATTTCTTGAGGTATTGAAAAAAACCGGTCAAGGAGACCTTGCGGAAAAAATAAAAAAGACTTCTATTTCACATAGTGCAACTTATTCAGCTCAAGGAGAAGCAGAACGGTATGGTTTGCTATACTGGGAATATAATTTTTTTAACTGATTTGGTCATTACTACAGTCAACTGTGTTTATAATGTCGGTCAAGGGACCCGCCAAAGACCGACGTTATAAAGACAGTGACGTTAAACACCCCCATGCACCGTTTTTCGTCAACCTTGCATCTAATTTCGACAGTATCCACAATATTCATCAAAGTTAATACAACATGAGTACGAAGTAGAAATATTAGATTGGCAGGTACAGTGCCGTCCAAAAATATAGCAACACTTCGTTTTGTTTTACAGGATTGCTTGAAAGTCAGATGAAAATGTAGCTAGAAAGCTGAAAATTGACTATTTTGTAGAGAAAAGATGGGCTTTCAGATACACTATAAATCGGTTCATTTGGTCAAGTACTTTTGGCGCTACGCCAGTTTAAAGTCAATTATGGCGATAGTCGGTCGTCAGAAAGTTTAGCAACACATTTAATACTGTTAACAATCACTCATAAAATAACAAAAAATTAACAGCAACATTTCAATATGGTTACAGTTTTGTCAATACTTAGTACTGTACCCATTAGTTTCAATGACAACCTTACAGCGATGCGGCATTGAGTCCACAAGCTTCTCATAAACAGTAACGGGAATACTTTCCCAGGTCTTCTTGATTGCTGCAAACAGGGCGTCCCAGTTGGAGAATTTTCGGTCTCCCTTACTTCTCTGGACGTCATCCCATATATGCTCAATCGAACTGAGGTCGGAGGATTGCGCGGGTCACATTACTACGGACACTTTCTTGGTTTGAAATCATTCCGTCACCAGCTTGGATGAGTGTTCAGGATCATTATCCTGTTGAAACGTCCACCCACGACCCATATTTCGGTGTGCAAATGGCAGCATTACGTCCTCTAAGATGAACTTGTACACATGCCTGTCCATAATCCCATCTATGCGATGAATGGGGCCAACCCCGGACCGCGAAAAACAACTGCACACCATCACGTTCCCACTCCCATGCTTAAAAATGGGAAGTTGATACGTAGGATTCAAATAAGCGCCTTCAGGACGTCTCACATTCATTCTACCATCAGAACCAACTATATTAAACTTCAATTCGTCACTCCAGAAGATTTTTCACCACTATTGAGACATCCATGATTTGTGATTTTTGGCAAACTTGAGACAGCGGGCTTTGTCCTTTTTTAAACCAAGTGGCTTCTTGGTAGATCGTCTTCTATGAACGCCAGATGTAGTCAAACCATTTCTGGTAGTCTTAGGGGATAAAGTGTTACCATTTGCGCGCCGAAAAATGGCGTAATGAAGATTTTTCGGCAGGATAATGAATCTGAGCATTTGCCCAAGCTAGTGGCGGAGTACTCTGACTATAAGAAAGTGTCCATAATCCAGTGCCTCGCGCGATCCCCGACCTCAATCCGATTGAGCATCTATAGGGTGACGTTCAGAGACGGATTGGGGTCGAAAACTGTCCAGTCGAGATGCCCTATATGCCTCAGTTAAGGTTACTAAAGAAAGCGTCCTCAATAGCACATGCGAGAAGCCTGTTGGCTCGATATCGTGTCGTTCCCAAGCTGTTACTAGCAACAATGGATTCAGTGCTAAGCATGGACATAGCTGCAACCGTATTTTGATTTATTATTGCTTATTTTATAAGTAATTGTTAACAATATTAAATGTGTTGCTATACTTTTGGACGACCGACTATCGCCATAATTGACTTTAAATTGGCATAGTGCCAAAAGTACTTTATCAAATGAACGAATTTATAGTACATCTGAAAGCCCCTCTTTTTCTCTACAGAATAGTCAGTTTTCAGCTATCTGGCTACATTTTCATCTAGCTTACAAGCAATCCTGTAAAACAAAACGAAGTATTGCTAAACTTTTGGACGGCATTGTATATACAGTAGAGTTTGATTTGCAAATTAATTTTTGATACAAACTTTGAAAGAATAAAACACTCAGAAAGATCACAAAAAATTGTGAGGAAAAACTTATTACTTTGTTAACTACAAGAGGAGAGTTTTGTAAATGAGGGTACAGTCAAAACCGGATAAGTGAAAACCGCATAAGTGAAAAAACCGGATAAGTGGAAAAAATTTCCTTGCCGGGTCGATTTCCACTTATCCGGTTTTGACTGTACTAAGATTAGAGGCGATTATAAACTTTGAGAAAAAAAATTAAAGGCGCCGTTGCCTTTACTGGACTACAAGACTAATATTCAGTTGCGCTATATGACCGAAGAAAGCCCCCAGTGGCTTAATGTGAAAGAAACTGTCATAATAAAGTACAGGGTGTCTCAGAAAAAATGCACTTGACTCTCCTGACTCGAATAGGTTACGCCCTAAAGCAAAACTTGGACTAGAGGTGTCCCCTGGGGCGAGCTTGAAATGGGTGGAGTTTCAGCCAGAAAGTCGCTATAGAACCCGAGCCGCAATTCAAAACATGTCCTAAATCGCCTCACACTTGGGGTCCTGTTTGAGACCTTATAACATTTTGTTCGAGAAATTTTTTGCCAAGCTGATGCGTACATCCGATAAAGGAGTTATAGCCAAACGTTTTGCAAAAACACACTTGAAAATCCACCAAGAACAGAAAAAATGGCATGAGTTTTATGATCTGAATGAGGAATGGCATGGCGAAAGGCTCGTCAAAAAAGCATCATAGAACCATCAGAATTGTCCAATATTGCTGGGTGAGTACTGTAGGGGTATAAATTATTGGGTGGTACTTAATTTGGGTGAATTGGGTGGTCCGGCCGACCACCCAAATTTAATACCACCCAAATTTAATACCACCTAATATTTATCCCACCCTTCATGTTCCTCCAATCGCTAATCGATGCCCACTTCCACTTTTTTACGATTATAAATTTGTAGGTAGGTAATAAGTCTTTATGTTTAATAACGCATTTAGAAACATTCGAATTCACTAAATAATCAATCAGTCAGTCACTACATACTTTCATTACGAATCGAATCAATCATTTGCGAAATAGCAGTATTTGACCAGCACTGGCTAAAATCGAAGCAATCTGACCACTAAAGGTGCCTAATCGCATTGACAACATTGTTTTCTGCGGCATATTTAACGATTTTTGCTCTTAAATCGTTGGATTGTATACCATTTATTTACATTGTAAGCTTTCCGCTTACAGCTACAATTCTGCTCCATTGTAAGCTTCACCTGATCATTTGCTTCTTTGGCAATTAGCGGATCACCATAGAGATTAGGGTTTGCAAGATCTTGATCAGAAGATGAAGGAGTTGGGAGAATTGGCTGGCTTAATCGCGATTTTCCAACCACAAAGCGATCCGTTTATTGCATTATTTAGTAAAAAAAATCCGAGCGAGAGAGTTTGAGTAGGAGAGGTTAAAGCGCAACTTAGAGGGTGCAGCAAGAGGTCAGCATAAGCGTGATAACCCTCCGACAAAGAGTAGATTATTGCACCCACTTAGGCATACGAGAGACTACAGCGTGCCGACAGCTGCATACTACAGTGCTTCAGTCAAGTCATCAATGTCATTCTGTTATTACTGAGTCAGACCGATCAATCACCCAAATTAAGTACCACCCAATTGGTCGAAAGGACCAGTCACCCAAATTAAGTACCACCCAATATTTCTACCCCTACAGTATTT
>NIUQ01003093.1:0-18954 GCA_002796945.1 Plectus sambesii
GGAGGTTATCAGTCAGAAGATTATTAATACTAATTCGTGTAACTGTTCATTACTAATCATTTCATAAATGTACGACTGTAGCATTGTAAAATACTAATAGAATGCCGTAAAAGGTGCAATGCAATTCGAGCAATAAATAATAATATCGATCGCGCTAGCATAATAAAATGTAAATTTCGCGCTAAAATATACCTGTCTCCAATTGGATGCTGCTTTGACTAAAGCGCTGGCAGAGAGAACAACAATCGAGGCATTCGCTGGAACGAGGGAAGATAGCTCTTGTGCGCAGAAAACGGCGGCGATGCCCCCGCCGACGATCACATAATCGCCGAATAAATCTTCCATTCGCTTAACGTGCTATTGTAAATTAAGAAAACGCATATGCGAGAACATAAATTACAGTATCAACTGAGAGTGCAGTTAGGTAGCACGGAAAGGCAGGAAAACACAGTAATTGAACTTAGTATATTTTTTATTATGTACAGAATATGTACAAAGCTACGGAATGGAACGGCAGTCCCTGCTAAATAAATGAAATGAACAGCAAGAGTTCAACAAGGCAGTACACAAAGCGAATGGGGCAAATAGCCATCGCATAGGTCGAAAACAGTGTTCGACGACGAACTTTCACTCCATCACTCAAAACTTTTTCAAGGAAAAGATAAAAACGAAAAACAACAAAGCGCATATGTTTTAGTATATTACTATAGTATAAATCGCGCTTGGCAAAGCGACAAATCGTCACAAAAAGGTGACTATTCTTCGTCGTACCATAAGGTACGTAACTCGAATCGTCTAGCAAGAAAACGCTACACATATCAAAGCTGAATAGCTACGGTGCCCGATGGCCACACGAACGATTCAAATAAGAGAACAAAATGACGCAGGCGGCGTTACGCGAACAGATCCAAATAACTGAGCACCAGTTGATATGACGCATTTGAGGTAAATTTTTCATCAGTGGCGGCGATGAGACTTCGAGAGAATCAAGTCTTTGGCCACTTTCTACTAGAGACGGCATTTTTGCCGTTGGGCTGAATGTGGTAGGGAAGCGACAAGTTGACCAATGAGTGCTGGTCAAACAGATCAACCAGTTCGCGCTCGCTATCTCCAAATCTTCGTTTCTTGCCCACAGCTGGAATATTAACTTTAATCAAAATCTTTCAATCAATAATAAGTCTTGAATTGAACAAGGCTAACTGCTTCGAACGAAGTCGATAGGGCTTCTTTTCATCCATTTATGTAAGTAATACCAAGAAACGACCATCACTACTGATAAAGAACAGCGTTCAAGCATGAATTCGCTCAAAAAAGTGAACGCAAACCTTGCACGATGAAACGAGAAGAATGTGAAGCGAGCAATGTATCAAAATGATCAACGGTTTGCGCGTCCAGTTTTCGACTATCCACATCTGCAAGCTGAACAGTTATAATGGAACAAAATCAAACTGTTATGCCATTATGGAAAGCAATATGCTTCTGGATTGATAACATAATCATTGTAAGGACGTTTTCATCGAAATCCAATCTGCGTGAAAATTTGTAAGCTTATGGTGAAAAAGCAATGTTTCTGGGCCCGAGTACAATTTAATTAAACACTTTCCAAGTCGAAAGGACATTTAAAAAGTTAAATCAAAAAATAAAATATTGTATTCAAAGTAAAAAGTGTTGCTCATAAGGTGTAAATGATATACACTATAACTTCTGAATGATACGCCATTCACTCAAAGCTCCGTGTTTCTACAAACTGCAGTGCTTTGAAAATTCTAGAACGATGGACGAAACCTGACAAAGGATTACCAAAATTGCATTATTGATAATTTGATTATAAAGATGCAGAATTGATATGAGTCTGAAGATAATTTGACGGCTTACGAGCAATGGCGCAAAGATGGGCAAAAGGAGGGAGTTGAGCGAGAAAGGCGGGCATGGGGAAGATTTGGTCGAGCGGGACGAAGCGTCCGACGCCCGAGTCGATCAAGCGAAGTTGCGCGTCCTCCAGACCGATGTGCAACACCTCCGCTCGTAAAAGTTCTCCATTCCAGTAACAGCAGCAAGCCATGCCGATTGTCAGCTGAAGTGATAGAACTGATATATGGTCAGTTTCATAAAGCAGTAGTTAATATTGGCACCTCATCTTTTTCTATCCGAACAGCTGACAGGGTTTCGGCTAAGACACGAAGCTGATGCTCAACTTGATTGAGATCGCTGAAATATATTTAACTTTCAAAAATGTGAGAAGAACAAATTCGACTGTATTAATTCACTCATTCACTTAGAGCATAAATGAAATTAGCATTTGTCACTTGACGCGTAATTATCGCTTTTTATTCATTACAACGCACTCATTAATCACACAAATAAGGATGATTAGGAATAAGGTTATGGTAATGATAGAAACAGAAACGAAAAAGAACCAACCTGCGAGAAGCGTCAGGGACGATATAAAACTCGAGCGGTGACAAACTCGCGGTCACCTCACAGGCTATCATTTCCCCCGCCACCAATGGCGACTGAGGCGAATACGTAACAGCCAAAGAGGAATTGGCGTTCACATGTGTCGCAGGGACTGAAGGCGTTGACGATGTCTGAAATAGAGTCAATAAGTGATCAATTTTGACGAAACCATATTTGTAATTCTAGACAAAGAACTGCAGAACGCAAAGGAAGAGAGTGAGTGTCCCACGGATAGATAGGATGTCCAGGTTTCAGCTATACAAGCAACTGCTATCAATGCCAAAATTGTTCACTAAAGTTCTTTCTCATACCTTGAGAGCGAAACTAATTTAATTTAGAGCATTAAAATATAATGGATCAATATGAAGCGTCATATATTCAAAACGTATCGAAATAATGATCTAACCGAGCTCTGTAATTCGACGATGGGCAAAAGCGAGCCGCTATCAGAGAGTGTAGGACTGCTGGCACGCAGCCAATCGACGACGTTCTGTCGCGAATCTATGCCAGATGACGCGGCAGTCTCTTCATCGCTAGCTTCATTGTTAGCTGATGTATCCTGGCTGGATAACTCGTCAAAGTGGTCTAAATGACGAAAAGATCATTTCACTTACACAATCATCTCTCATCTGCCCGCAAACTGCTTCCAAAGACTTTGGGCCGGTTTCACATCGCGTACTTTCGCTAAAGTCGTACTTAAGGCCTATCCTTTATCACTGCGTTAAGTATGACTTTAGCTAAAGTACGCGATATGAAACCGGCCCTTTGACTCAAAACTTTTTGGTCACTTAGAAGATGGCGAGCCGCATACCTTACCGCACCACGATTAACTTCTCAAGACAACATCTCCCAAGACGAGATAAGCTTTATTGGCAAAAACCATAGCGATTTCTGATTGATACATGTAACATGAGACCGATGAGCAATGGTTTTTTGCGGTGATTTGCCTAATTCAGTCATCACTTTCGTCCCTATCGATGAGAAATAAGTAGTTTACGTACCATTCGCCTGCTCCTCCAATATTGCCAACAAATTGCGCAAGTCGGCGAGCGACGTTTGAAACTCGGTCAGATGCGACCTCGCTGTGGGTACGTCAGTGCAATTAGATACCGCCGTGAATTGCTTGAAAGTCTGCAATGACAGCCGTTATGAAAAATGCTCATGGTACTTTGACGAGTTTCAAGCACAGTAAAAGAAATTAAACACCTGCATCAGTCATTTCAATCAATTATCAAGAGATTAAAAACTTTAAACAGTTTTGTTCAGCAAAGCGACCAGTGCTTGGTTGGAGGGCATACTTTACGGTCATAAGAGTACCATCGCAACACAAGCATTCATCAGAACCGATGGTTGAACAATTAAAACCAGAAATCCATAAACAATACCTGAATGTATGCATGCTTCAAGCAGTTCTTCATCGTCGGCTCGACGGTCTGGCCAACCGATCGTGTTCGTTCCATTTGTGACTGCCAACGCTTATTCGCATAACAACTCTTTCGACATCCAGTAACACTGCTCTGGAAACGTTTAAAATGCCATCCCCTGGGTGATGTGATGGCTCCTTAACAATGACGCATAATGCGTAAAAAGGGAGCAAGTCCAGCCAGCCACAATATCGTCGTGGTTTGTTTCTTAATTCTATTCCACTGCACGTGCCGTTCAACTAACAATATTTTCCGCTCTTGTGCAATAAATTAGATACGGTCTGCGGACAGTCGTTGCAGAACCAAATGTGTTTGACAAAAAGGAAAATAAATTAGCAAATTAACGCCTTTCTTTGGTCATCATCGCTTTATTCAGAGCGTGAAAATAAAATAAGATAAAAAATAGCAGTACATGCGAGTAAAGAAATATCACAAAAATATTGTTAATAAACAGAAATCCAGCATAACACTGAACAATAACTCACAACGCTAATGAGGACCATCACAATGAGGAATGTCACAAAATGTTTTTTACAGCACATGACAAGCTGACCGCGAAGGAAAACAATTTACATTATAGATAGTCAACCCCTCAGGAGCAATATCAGACGCAGCGAATAACAATCTACAGTACATTCACTAGAGTAGCAAGTATCCACAGTTCGAATAGAAAGAAAAGGAAGAACTACTCAACGCAGCACCAAGATCTCGTCGATTCAGGCAATGAAGCGACATCGAGAGATTTGTAGTAAGCAGCAGAGCGACGCATAGCCTGTCGGTAGTCAAACGGAGGAACCCAGTCGAGCAGAAGGCGACTCTTATTGGGCGAGAAGAAGGTCCAGTGGTAGAAGGTCATGTAGAGCACCGCAAGACTCGGCAAGCGGGCGACGCTGCTGGGCAAGGGTACGATCTGGGAGATGAAGAGGAGAGGGGAGACGATGAGCCAGTAAAGGACGTAGGCGAAGAAGAAAGGCACGCGAATGGCCGAGGAGATGGGGACGCCACGCGCCTCCAGCAACGGCTCCATGAACGTGAACACGTCCTTCTTCGGCGCGTCGTCCACCACAAACACCACCTCCTTTGTCAGCGTCGGCTGCTCAATCATCTTCTCCATCACTCGCGCCAACCCACTTGCTGCGTTACCCGCGTAGGTTATCTTAAAAATGAATGAATATTTTATATACTTATTCATCTCTTTGGTTTATGTTATTTTTACTTTACACTTTCATAATTAAACAGCACATTTTACTATTAAAATAAGACATTTTCTGTGTCATAAAGTACATTTTTTCAAGTCGAAGCAATGTGAAAAACGTCTTTGATTCTGTGTCCAAATTATGTGTACAAAGTTGACAGGCTTTACTAACTCAGCTAATCTGAAACACTTGGTAATATTCGCGGCTGAAATCAGACGATTCTACCATATCAAAATCGATCGCCGATTTCTGTCCAGGACAGCAAAAGATATAAAATTCTCATTACCTGAAGCACACCGCCTCGATCGCCGATGACGGGAAGCGATTGGCTCAATTTGTTCCACTGGGCGAATCGCAAAGCATCGCAGACGATAGACGACTGATCTCCCTCACCGATCAGCGGGCAAAGACGAACAGCAAACGTCTGGATGTCATCTATAACAATAACGTTCAAAAATTGCAATTTTATAGTCATTTCTAAGCAGCAAAAGAAATGTAGCCAGCATATGAAAGCTAAATTAAGTCGCATCACTATTGTATCGACACAAATTTGATCCAAAACATCCCTATCCACCGTTCACATTGCAAAAGTAGTGCCAGTTGTACTAATATTAATTCAACCTCTCAATGCCTAATGTCACTCCTTAAAATAAGATAAAATACAGAATATTTCATATTATACTATCCTATTATCATCGTATGTGAACATTTGTTCCGTTATGATGCAATAATTGGCAGATCTTATCATTTTAATTCATCGTATTTGATCGTATATTACCGCTAAAATGAAATAATTTGCAATTTTACCGTATTCAAAGACGATGCGTTCGCTCTCGATCTTGGAGTCGATGTAATCGGGAAAAGGCGCTTCGGATTTCGGCGGCATCTCAGTGAGTTCGACCAGATTGGTGTTCGGCCAACGAATGGACGTGTTCACAAAAGCCGAGCTCAGATGAACGACTCTGGCTACCTTTGCCGCTCGACAAGCAGTCATCAAACGCTCCACCGCTGCAAGAACTCGAGGTATTATAGAAAGCTCGCTCAAATTCATTTATTGAACGTCCTGTGACAATAGTATGGTATGGGAGTCATGTTGCAGAATTACAAAGGACAGTCAGGATGGTATTGACCACTTTAGGGCTGGAGTAGGGTACAATTCAAAGCAGTCTGGTGTACGTTTGAGAGGTAATCGATAAACCGTACTTTGTATTAAGCCCTACCCCCACTTGGAAACTAATTACGGTATTTTCCCAATGAGACTCCATGGACTTCTTTCCATTGCGTGGCTGAGGACAACATTAATAGAGACAGGATCAAACTAGGAGTATGATTACAAGAGGATATATATACTATTTCCACTATGATAAGGACATTTTATAAACCAAAACAGGACACTTTCCAAATCAAAAAGGACATTTTCCGTATTAATTTGAATAAAAAATGTCCTTTTTGATTTGGAAAGTGTCCGACTTGGTTTGGAAAATGTCCTTATCAAAGTGGAAATGGTATAAAATTGTACGCTCCATGCAACAAAGTATATTGCACTGAATGATTCAATTACACGAACCGTTGACATTCTCCTCCCACATTTTCTTCTTGTTCGGCTGCAGCGAAAAGTCCCAAACCTCGTGCAAGTTGAACACCTACAAATATCATCGATATTCCGTAATGAAAAACAAAATGACGCTAATAGACCGTGCTCGCGCCGTCCAGGAATCTCTCGAAATACTCTTGACCCACGAAACCCTCCACACTTATCGAACGCGTCTCGTCCATTTCTTAAAAGGGCGCTTATAATTGTTATACAGATTAAAAATAACGCTTGATAAGCGATTAGCACGCAACTGATAACAGAAAGAAAGTTGACTGATTGCCACAAAGACGGCATGCTATCCAGTCAGACACCTCCAGTGGTCTTTAATTATGTTATGGTAAAGTAATCTACCAGTAACTAAAACTTTTAGGACGGTGGCATGCAGCGAGATTGCTCACTTGTGCCACGCGTGTTTTACGATTATATAACTTTTCATAATCACAATCGTTATCGATGCAATAAAAATGTCGTCTTAACGCTGTTAAAAGCTTGGCTTGATGAAGTATAAGGTAATATTATAGCATAAAGCTAACCACAGCAATAAAGTACATTAGATTATTCCACGAAGGAATTCCTTTAAAAACTTTCAGTCGAGACACGAGACAAAACATCTTCAATGAAGAATTATAAAATTAAAGACAATTTTCAAAAGAGAACCGATTCGTTTGACGAATTTCTGGGTAGGATGCCAGACACGGATGACGGCAATACTCTGGCCATTCTCTACGAGCCATTTGATCAGGTGCTGTCCGATGAGTGAGTTACCGCCCGTCACGGCGATCACTTCTCCGCTGCCGTTCGTCATCTTTTGTCGTCCTTCAACGTTGTTCTTTGGTGCGTTAAGCAGTTCGACCTAAAGAGCTTATTCACGAACGCTTTTGAGATCATTGCAAACAAAGTATAATAGATCAGCCGCTCCTTTTCTCTTCTCCATCCGGCCTAAAAACTTTCAATTCGGTCTCCAAATAAAAAACATTCACCCAGACAGCTAGCGTCAAGTGCAAACGGGGGAAATGACAGGGTATGATACCCGTAACCTGTTATAATGTGTTATGGGAATGGTTTAACTGGTATACGGTAACTAAATATGTTACGGCACTCTAATTTTTTGATTTCAAATGAGCTCAGCTCGGCGAAATGTCCTCGTCGAACATAATTAATTCTCGTGGCAGTCGCCCGAAGAGGTCATTAAACAAGCCGCGCCTCAACATCGTGCAGGTCAGTCAATGATCTTGGTTAAATATTCGTTAAAGACATGCTTTCTTGCTCAATTTCTGCCTAAATTCTTTGTACTTTTACTTTTTCCTATGCTTTGTATTTAATATTTTTCTGTGAGCTCTTCACAGAATGGTTCAGAAAGTGATTATATTTTGCTATTAAAACCATACTTCTGCTAAAACTCGATGGTCTGACATGAAATTTAACTAAAGCTTACGTACTAAATTAACCATAAATGCTCTAATCATATTCGTTTTCAGGGTGAGGTTCTGCGCGCTGAAGATGTTGACGATTCTGTGATCTAAGTGATCTTATTGATTTTAGTGCTTCTATTGCTGTTGTTGAAGTTACTAATTTTACATTGTTGAAATTATCAAAAAAATTGTAACCTTCCACGCGTTCGGTCAGATTTTGTTTGTTAAAATCGTTTTAGGTCATTTTAATTAAAAATTTTATGTAGCAGCGATAAAACTATTCGTCAGTCTTTGTTTTCTGCAAGAATCACATAAGCAATTCTGCATTATGCTTGAAATCCTTGCGTTTTACACGTTCAGCTAGTGACACTATTTCTGTCACTTTGAACTTCCCACAACAGTAAGCCTTGCCAATCAGGCTCAGTATCATAACGTCACACCCCGGGTATCATACCCTGTACGTACCCAAACGGGTACCAATCGACAGGGCTTCAATAGTACTGTAGCGTTACTGTAGCGTTTAGACTCTGAGATTTTCGAATATATGCGGTTCATATTGGCATTACTTGCAGTTCCCTCACATTAATTTTTCATTTAATATGATTTTTCAGAATCTAAGGTAAGAGTTCATCATACTTTTATCTGGTTGAATGTGATATTTAGGGTATGAAGGTATCAACATCTTAGAATTTCATGCTGTCTTGAGAGGTCCTCTACTTTTTCTGCATAAATAGCAGGCGAAACTGTAGGGTAGAAATTTATTTCTTTTTTCTATACAGAGATGTTTAGCCTTTTATGAGGTATAAAAATAGCCTGCGCTCTACGCTACTAAATTTTAGTCGCTGTTTGTTTTCACAAAGCGAATCATATTGGCGCTCTCAGCCTTTCAATCAAATACTTCTTCTAATGAAGCATCAGATTAATTGACTGAGTGCAATATCTAAATCTTATACCACTAGGATAGTCGATCGGGTTACCCTATGCATGGCCTCATTGAATTATCAACCATATTTAAGTATTATTGCTAATGATGAGATTGATTTTTCTTTGTTAACCGCTACCGACACGTGCACATTTTATCTGATGTTGCGAATGTTTGCGATAAAAGCATTGTTTACTATTCTATTATCTATGGCAGCTGTTTTTAGGTTCTTGCTTTCCATTGATGGATGTGGGTGTATGCTATCTGGCTTTAATTATGTTTGCACAATGCATATGAAGAAATATTTCAACGACTGATATGCGCAAGTTGAACAACCGGTACTTTCAAACATTTTGAATGATTGCAAAATTCTGCCAGTGAAAATAAGAAATTGAACCGCCTTGACTCAAGGAGTAATCTGGCACGTAACTTAATTTGTTCATATTTATGACACTGGATTGAAATACATAAGATAATACTTTCAGCAGAGAAAGGTTGTTTAAATGCTAGGTTTTATAATGAGCACTGTGAAAAGCTTTAGTTGACTGTGACATAATCATTGAGAACAAGTGATGATGGAAAGATATTGCTTACTGCTCAAGTTTACTCACTGAACAGAGTCAAATTAATAAAATTCTATTTGGATTCTTCAAAAATGAAGATATAAGATCATACGAAAGTATTTTTAATAGAGTTATATTTCAACATGATTAGGAGCAGCAAAAACCTTTCATGAAACTGATGAAATTTTTTCTTTCACTTTGCAAACTTCCATTCCACCATATTATTTCTTATGTTAATTTGAATTTAATCCATGCAGCGCAGCTTTTAGAAAATTAGAAAAGCCAAAATCAAAACGAGTGATTATTTGGCCGCTCTGGAAATTTCGAAAAGTCAGATCAGATCTTGGCTTAGCAGAAAATTCTGTTACAGTGCCAAAGACGGTTGGACTTGGTGTTGCACTGTGGTATTATCCTTTATTGTGGATTACATGGGGGATAACAGTGGTAAAAGATAGACGGGTGAGCGGACGTAATAACTGCATGTAGTACAGAATGAATAACTTCTGTTATACCGGCCGTATTAAAGGTAGTTGTGTCTTCCTCGGGTGGCCGGCGTACGCCATTAACATTCCATATCTAAGCTGTCATCAGCTCCTTGAAAGAATAGAGTAACCGCTTAGACATGGGGTTACAATAAAGCGAATACAGAACAATTCTATGGGGGAATCTGATTTGTATCGAGAAACATTTTGAAACTGGATGAGGCGCTTTCAAGGAGGCGATGAATTGAATAGATTGAAAAGGGTCACCACAGCAATTGCCTTATTTCGGCGGGCATCGCATAGCTAGGGTATTAAAATAAGCCATAAAGAGAATAGACATGATAAGAGTAAGCAATGTATTCCGTACTCTTTGACCTAGGCACACCAACGGCGTATTTGTAAAGGCCGGTCATAGAGCTAACTTTGATATGAAAAACCCGCCCTCAGCAAACAGCGCCTGCTATTATGAGGTGTAATGTTAGTCTGTTACTTCAGTCCACAAGTGTCCATAACAAACACTCCCCTTTCATCACAATTCATCACTCTTTCATTCCCTTTCGTCACACCAAAAATTTTGTATGAATAGATTTGTCATTACTATTTGATATTGTTCGATGGGGCGCGGACACATCTTCGACCAGAACACTTCTCCGACTAGGACATTTCTCCGACCGGACAGTTCTCCGACGGACGATTCTCCGACCGGATAATTCTCCGACAGATATTTATACCCCCCGGACAGTTCTCCGACCAGACTGAGCTTACACTTACTTATGATATTTCTCCGACTGGACTAATCTGCTTGCGAATGAACAATCGTTCGTAAGTTAGTTATCTTCTTACTCAAATAAGGGAGCAACGGTAGAAAAACGCTACATAGGAAAAGTGAAGTAATGTAAGAGTAAAAGAACAATGAACAGACATGAAAAAGAGCGAGCATTATTCAGAAAACGATTCTCTTGCTCTCAGTTCGATGCTTATATACAGCTCACTCTTCCATTTGTCGCGCATTGTTGCGGCGCATTCACCTTTTGCCGCGCTTCATTCAAAATTGTCGCCACATTTCCGGCTGCCGCGTATTGTTCAACACGGTCAGTAGCTTATTTGACCTCAATAGGGCAACACTCGCAAGGTAAAATACAACCCAAGCATCTTGCTCCTTCGTATCATAGTAAAAAATTATTATGTCAGAGAACTGTCCGGTCGGAGAATTGTCTGTCGGAGAACTGTCCGGTCGGAGAGATGTCCTAGTCGGAGAACTGTCCTAATCGGAGATGTGTCCGCGCCCCGTTTTGTATAGAGCGACTCATTGTACGCAAAAAAAACTAGGACTAAAAGTGCAGCGAAGCGAACGTAGCATGAAATCTATAATTTTACATTGATAGTCAATAGTTTAATAACTAATGATTGAACTCATTGAATGAGTAATCAATTATATAATCCCAACGGACATTATAAGCCAGAGTTCCAAAAAGTATGTAAAAAAGATACAGTCGCTTGTTAACTCAGCAAATAGCCTACTGCCACTTAACGAGTGACTGCGCGTACAATATACCAAAATTAATTTTCTCGCAGAAAGATAAGTTATTTTCGAAGATTTTATTTTTTTAGAACATTCAGTAACTTGATTTCAGGAGTCGTTATTTTCAAGTTAACGAGTACTTAACTGTTTGATCAGCCAATTTAAATCGTCTCAAATGTGAACAGACCTCAATAAATAGCACCACTGAGGCTTCAGGTATCTTTGAAGGCAGTTATCGTTATACTTGTTCTGCTCGTCAATATACTTTAAGATAAGCGTGAAAGTTATAAAATTTCCCATAGAAAATTCTCTGTGAGAGCTACAAATGTGCCTAATTTTAAGGACAGTATTTTGTAAAGCGCGTTTGCAATTTTCTGAGACAGATATAATAATGTTTTAGAAATATGGCAACAAATGATACAATTGCTCGGCCAAGTCTTGGTCGTACTGCACAAATCGGCGATCTCTACGATACCATTAATGATAAATTAATCATGGTGAATATTTTCAAAAGGTTAGCATTTTCATACATCCTAATGCTTTTCAAAGAGTTTATAACACTAATTTCCTTGCCAAAAATGAAATCTGGAATTAGGATCAGGGATGGTTGGTCGAAGTTCCACTAAAGAACCACTAAAACATCGAAAATTTTACTTTAGTAGAAGTTCTGAAATTATCTCCTCCGATTCCATTTTGTCTTTAGATAAACTAATTAATCAACCAAATATGGTTTTATCAGTATCACCCTACCTCACCACATCCCATTACTCTGATTATTTTCTTAGCCATATTAGGTTTCACCGTACTCTCAATTTGAGACCCCATACCACTCTCCCATCTCCACTCTGATCCTTGACCTCGCTTGGGTAAGAGGGAGGCTTTTCTTAAGTTTTTGAGCTAGTATTCTACTGGATCATCTCAAAAACAGCTTTCAAGGGCAAGTGACAATAGCTAACAGTGATAGTGGCAGTTTATGAGTGGCATTGCCATATTTGCTCAAACTGGAAATAGTAGGTGGGGCCTAACATCTTTGAAAACTGGTGTTTTTCATTTCCTTATGTACGACCCGAGAATTGAATGGGCTAATTCGTGAATACACAGCAAAAGTATCAAAGTTTGTGAATTTAAATTAATGAGTGCATGTACTCAGCCCAAAATCGAAGAAAAATCATGGTCATTCAGGCCTCAATCATAAGTTACCATGATTAATTGCAAAACACTCTTTTTAACGAATAGTAACAGAAAAATTTGAAGACAATTAGATTCTGCATTTTCAAAAACCTCACATTATCGATTTCCATACATATTCAACATCCTACCTGAGATCTGTTATTGCATTTTTCTTTTTCACAAGTCTTACCAACCTCTAACTCTGACAGTAGTTGATAGTTCAACAACTATTTATTTATTGGGAACGAAAATCACCTTGTAGCGGTCCTTCACAAGCTAATATCGAATAATCTATGAATTTTACCTACAATTATTTGTTAACAAGGTGTTTTGCCATTGATCATGAGAAATTATGCATTTAGCGCAACTTTCCAATGGTTTACCATGATAATGCCTGAAAGGCTGTCAAATTTCAGGACAGGAAATATGCATCGAAAATTGTAAATTTTTCTGAACTCAATATAAAATTTTTTTGCATAGTCCCACATGGGCTCCGAATCTGCATTATTTTGAGGTTTTTGAGACCAAACACACTGAGATATATAAAAATTTAGCTAGAAATGAGTGTCAAATCACAAGATTTTTATTTGCGTCAAAACTATGGCGTATTGTTTAGTGAGTAGCCATGCCATCGTCTGTAACGCAGAAGAAAAAGTTACTCGGTAAACATACTCCCAATTTAAAACATAACAATTTTGCAGAGATCTGCCAAATGGTGCCATAAAGCGCATTGAGAACCCACAGCATAATTCTGAGTTTTTCTTCTCCAGCAAAGTCTCTGAAAAACTGCACAAGCTAAATGTACAAGGAGAGGTGTCGTTGAGTGTTCTCTTTGGCATCATAAGTGTGGAAGGATCAGCTGCATACTTGAATGAGAAGAAAAACAGCAGTCATGATGTCCAGTGTAGCTTTGTGCAGAAAATTCGCACCATTAGTGAAAGAGTAAATTTGTTTGATGAAGAACTCAAGGCATGCTTTGGCAGTGACTTTGGCAAAGGCACCAGTGCAACACATGTGGTTGTTGGCATTGAGTGGGGTGCCAATGCTACTGTCACTCTTACCCATGCAAGTTCCAAAGATGTTGAAAAAAAGGAGGTCGAAGGACGCCTCAAGTTGGCATTGAAGAAATTCAGTGTTGGTGGGGAAGGCAAAGAACCATCAGCCAACAGCAGTGACAACTTGTTTGAAGAGCTCCATATGAAAGTGCATGCTGACATCATGCCCAACCATGAAGGAGCACCACGAAACGTCAATGAAGCATTGGAGTTCATCTACAACATGCCAAAACGGGTGGCAGACACCAACGGTGGAATGGGTCGGCAACTTGAATTCCATCTACTACCAATCTCGGTGCTTGCAGAGCTCATCCAGTTTTTTACCAATCTCAACCACATTATTCATACCATTGAAATTGGTGAAGTGAAGAAGTTTGAGCAGGTATTTGACCAAATTGATGAATATCAGGAGAAATTGAATGACTTATTGATTGTAATGAATGCCAACAAAGCAATTTTGACTAAAGCTGTTCAAGACAAGGTTCATGACTACCGAAACGACTTTGAAGCAACAGTTGCAACATTCAAAGCTGACCTTGCAAAAAAGCTATGTGAAGTGCGTGGTGGTGAAGCTGAGTTGCCTGAGCTGGCCTATATGCGCTTGGAATTCCAAAAGCATTCCACAGCATCACCCACCAAGGTTAGCAAATTCTTAGATGAATGCACACCAATACAGGAAAAAATTTATCTTGTGCATAGCCTTGAAAAGGAAAACGTCACAATGATCACTAATGCAAGCCAGCTTGTTACAGCCAAGCATGATCACCGCAAAAACAATTTGCATGTTCTTTTCTTCTCATTTGATTGTAATCAGTCTAACCCAAATTGGGGGGACAACATTAACCTATTTTTGCGCATGGCATCAGCAAAACAAGAGCAAGAGCACTTTTTGGCAGTGGACACAGATGTGTTAACAAAGGTTCAAAATGCTGAGAAAATTCCTAAAGGTGTCTGCATATGTCTCATCTTTGATGGCAAATACATTCTCAAAGATGTCTTAAAGGAACAGCGCAAACTTGCCTCACAATGTACAGTGGATTGCAGTATAGCTCTGCGCAGCCTTCAGATGCCAAATGCCAAATGTGTACCACTTGAACTGCCATGCCCCAAAGCAACTCCTAGAGGACACTGTGCAAAGGAAAAGCATGAGTGGATCTGTGTCAACTGTCACACAATTGTTGAATACAATAACAACAAGATCTACTGCCAGTGTGGCTATGAACACATGCAACACTTCCGCTACAAATGCAACCATGAAATGCATGGTGATGGTCATATTGCATTTGAGCTTGATGAGCTACAAAATCTTGTGAATAAAATTCGGCCATATGAGGAAATCAATATTGTTGTGCTTGGTGAGACTGGCGTTGGCAAGTCTACCTGGATCAACGCAATTGCCAATTACATCAGCCATGAAAGTATTGACACCGCATTGGAAGGGGAGCTTATCAATTTGATTCCAACAAAGTTCCAACTCACAATCAAAAATGGTGAAAATCTGAGACGTGTTGAAGTTAAAGTTGGTGAATCTGAAAATGAATCCTTTCACGAAAATCAATCATCAACCCAGATTCCACGTTCATATGTGTTCACAAATAACCAAAAGCTGTACCGGATCATTGACACACCTGGCATTGGTGACACACGTGGCATTGAGCAAGACAAGCAAAACATCCAAAGCATTTTGAGCTTTCTTGCGCAGTACGATGAAATCCACGCCATCTGCATTCTCATGATGCCCAATCAATCACGTCTCACACCAACATTTGAATTCTGCTTCAAGGAGCTCATCATGCAGTTCCACCGATCAGCTGCTCAAAACATTGTTTTCTGCTTCACTAACACAAGCGGGTCCAATTTTTGTGTAAGTTTCGATATTTTGTTTCTGTAACTATATTTTTTAAAATTTCAATATAGGTTGGAGAAACTCATGGCCCTCTTGAAAGCCTCACCAATGCGATCAAATCTGTGCAGCGAGTTGATATCCCTCTCACAAGCCACACTATGTATGCATTTGACAACATGGCTTATCGCTATCTGTGCACAAAGATCCAGGTTAGTTGTCTACCAATGGTAGGAAAAATTAATTGTAAAAGTTGATGCGGCTCTCTAGTAGTCCAACCTGACCTAATCGTATTTTGCCTTGACCGTGACCATATCTATGATCCCATTTCAAGACTCTAGAATCCATTCCAGACATTCCTTTATTACTCTCTGAGCATTAAGAGCTTTACTTGCAGTGAGTTACATACAAACTCAGTTCTTATTGAAACATGGCCTGTTCATACAATTTAATACACAAGTAAACAAAAAATGATTCCCGGACAAAAGGTCGAGTTAATTTGGTCGAGGTAAAAAAGGTCGAGGAAAAAAAAGGTCGAGGGGAAATAAGGTCGAGAGGGAAAATGCTCGAGGTAAAAAAGGTCGAGGAGAAAAAACGTCGAGGGAAAAAAGGTCGAGTTCTGAAATATGGAGAAGAAGTAAACAGAAAATATTAAATATCGAATGGATGTGTTTTTGTGGTTAATAATGTCGAGACTTCACAATCCAGCAAAGCTAAGCAAAGCGATATCGCGATTTGATAGCGTGCACTAATCATATGCTGCACTTCATTAAAGTTACTGCCACATCGCGGTCAAATAAGCATAATGAAGTAAGCGCAGCAACCGAAAATATGGCTGCCTAATCGAAAAAAATCAAATGTAGCTCAGGAATAATGCGCGTCAAATCGCAGACGGCCCAGTATTTGAGCAGTCAATGGACCGGTTCCATAATCGTGTCCTAAAGTTAGGTAATTCATAGCGATACTCAGCGCTATGCTTCATAATGGGCTTAAGTAATGCATAACTTAAGAATGACTTAGGACACGATTATGGAACCGGTCCAATGGGTAGTAAATGATAAGAACAACAGCTTCAAAGTAGCAGACGACTTAGTTCAACCGACCGCGCGTTAGTCTTCTAAAGCTAACTCTGGTATTTCTTCCATTGAACTCAAAGTGCCTGTCAAACCGCAGAGTCACTGGTATATAAGCAGTCAATCGGCAGCAAAGGATAAGAACAACATCAACTCAAAAGTAGCAGACGACTTAATTTAGCCGATTGCGCATTAGTCTTCTTAAACTGGCATTGGTACTTCTTGCATTGAAATCTAAGCGCCCTGACCTTTTTTCCCTCGACCTTTTTTCTCCTCGACCTTTTTTACCTCGACCATTTTTCCCCTCGACCTTTTTTTTCCTCGACCTTTTTCACCTCGACCAAATTAACTCGACCTTTTTTACCTAGGCGGTTCTACAGGGTGGCATTGAATTCAACCCTATGACATTAGCTCTCAGTGAAATATAATGTTTGAACATGGTTGCAAACCTGAGATATGTAGAATCCTATGGTTAATAAATACCATCTTCACCAAACATGGAGCAATTATGCATCTGTAAATTATATCTTACAATACACACACACTTTTAAATAAAATTTTTGAAGTTGATTTTTATGCTTTACTTACTCTCTGATCGAAATGATTAATAATTGGTGGTCTCTCTTTTGAATGTAGGATAACGTGATAAGAAGATTGGCTCTGACTCCTTTCAAAATGATGAGACATGTAGTCAAAAATTTGCTTACCATAATCCTATATTATTGCAAATAAAGGTACTGAAAAGTACTCTCGATGCAAGGGCGCATGATTTTTAGGTTTTCTCTATTCAATATTTTTAATTATTATCCCAAGTACAAATGCATGGTCCCACCACAAATGAATGCCACTTGCCAAATACAGTTGCCACTCGTTCAACTTACAAAGTAACTCTGTTTATTAAGAGTATGTTTTTATACAGTTGACTCTCGATATAACGCAGTCTTAGTTGGGCTCGATTTGGCTGGCCTTGATAGAAATTAAAGCAAAATGGCCCTCGATATAACGCCGCTCTTGTTATAACGCCACCTGGGGGCCGGTTCCTAGAGGTGGCGTTATATCGAGAGTCAACTGTAATTATGTATTGATGCCTTTTTAGGAGAACTTTCTGTTTCCACCAGATCTGGAAGATCTGTACAGACAGAGCTTCATTGTTTCTCGCAAGGAAACTTTGCGTCTTTTCGAATATGTGAAGGACTTGCCACCACACAATGCCAAGGATTCACTATCATTGAACTATGCCCGAAAGGTGATCATTGGTCTCACTGGACCACTTACAATGATCAGCAGTGCAGTTGGACAAACTCTTGAAAAGATCAAGGAGCGTGAAAAAGAGATTGAAGAACACAAAAACAATGAACAAGAATTGCTAAAGATTTTGAAGCGCAAAATTCCTATAACTCGTTACAAAATGACTAAAGAGGACACAGTCTTCTGCAAAACCTGTTCTGTTCAAAAGTCTTACTATGGCGAGCAACGCACACCTTACTATGAGGCCGATCCAACAGTTATGGACAAAAACCCATTCAAAATCTGGACATGTAACTCTAAAATGACTAAAAAAGAGGATAGCACATGGGAATGCTCTGTGTGTGGTCCAGATTTTCCATCTGTACAAACAGGCAAAACATTTACTTCATTCACAGAGGAAGTAGAGGAAGAGGATAAAACAGTACGCAGCCATCTTGATGACAAAAAAAGTACAACTTATAACAGCAAAATAGTATTTATTTACTTAAAGCAAAATAATTTTAGACATTGTGAGCCAAATTCAGCAGCGTTTGAAAGCTTACAAAGACTTCCAATGTGAAATTCAACATGAACATGATGAGATTGTCAAAGCGTCAGCAAATTTCGCTCACTTCTTGCGCCACCATTCAATTACCACTTACAACGATGCTACTGAACGTTATTTGAAGACCCTCATCAAATGTGAAGAGGAGAAAGTAAGTTTAGTATGTCAGCGCCAAGGATGTACGCAATGGACCCAAATGGAACGGTGCTCCCTTGAGATTACGAAGCAACTAAAATTCACCTTATGTACCATGCGTACTTTCTTATCCACATTACAGCCAAAGGCCAATCTCATATAACAAGATCATTATGAAAAAAACGTTTCGATTTGTGGCGATTGTACATCTTGGGGAGGTTTACTAGCGAGAAGCCTTCATTTCATGAAGGAGGGCTCGCGCATGTCACAGAATGCGACAACAATATTAGCATTCATGTTACTCAATGTTACAA
>NIUQ01003094.1:0-18941 GCA_002796945.1 Plectus sambesii
ATTGTTCCCCTAACTCTGGGCTATCCAAAGGTGCCATAAAAAGTATCAAACTCGTCCATTTACGATATTCAACTTCAGCTCAAAGTTACCCATGTCAAAAGTACGGTAAGTCGTTTGTGCGGAATGAATCTCTAATCTTGTATACAGTCGGCGCATGCTTAATTCGAGTTTTTTACTATTTTTGGATGAAACCTTATCAAATCTGCTCGCGTATAGTTACTCTACTTTCTTAGCATACGTTACATGCTGTCTTGTGATATGTTTGCATAGAGAGAGTGAGTCAAAAAACCTCAGTTCAGTTCAGTACACCACGCGGAGGTGGGCAGTTCAAAAGTTTTTAGTTGTGTCGGTTTTGACGCAACACTGAATTTGCTGTTTTTTACAATGAAATAGTGATATGAGACTATTTGTTTTATCAAGAACAGGTCTGTTCTATAGTCCTATGTTTTTCAAAAGTATTATCACTTTCTAACTGACAACCTACATGTGGTGTACTAAACTGAGGTCAGTTGAACACCTCTCTATATGGAAGCATATCACAAGACAGCATGTAACGTATGCTAAGAAAGTAGAGTAACTCTACGCGTGCAAATTTGAAAAGACTTCAAGCAAAAATAGTAAAAAACTCGAATTAAGCGCGCGCCGACTGTAGACAAGATTAGAGATTCATTCCGCACAAACGACTTACCGTACTTTTGACATGGGTAACTTTGAGCTGAAGTTGAATATCGTAAATGGACGAGTTTGATACTTTTTATGGCACCTTTGGATAGCCCAGAGTTAGGGGAACAATTCTGAATCAACAGGACGGAGAATTCCAACCAAGTTCTTGTCGAAATATGCGAAAAACTAAAAAGGTAACAAATTCAAAAGCAATGCAAAAACGCGGTATTTTTCTCTCTCGTAAACTTTTCTTAATTTTGCACAGATATCCAAACTGTGCACATATTTGGACTTCTCTCATCATTTCCAGTTAAATGGTATACAAAAAATTGATTTCGGCCACATTTTCTTTAAATTCTAAGAACCACTTTTACCGTAATTTCGGCGTAGGTCAACTTCGGACTGAAATTGAACATCGTACATGCACGAGTTTGATACTTTTTATGGCATCGTTGGATAGCCCAGAGTCAGGGGAACACTTCTGAATCAACTGGACGGAGAATTCCAACCAAGTTTTTGCCGAAAAATACGAAAAACACAAAAGCAAAAAAATGTGACCTTTTCTTTCCTGTATAACTTTCTTAGTTTTGAACCAATTTTTAAATGTCGGTCATTTTCAGATTCCTCTCTTCATTTCCTTTCGAATGGTATACAGAAACAAGAATTTTAGTGTTGTTACTATAGTTAGCTGATCAAGTTTAAATTTCCCGCCATATCTCGACACGAAAATATTTTTAAAAAATTCTGATGCGTTTTTCGGAAATTCCGACCTGAACTACCCCAGAATGTAAAGTTTCAAAAAAATCCGAGAAGTTTTTGTAAACTGTGCCAAGGGAAGCTCGATGCTTAGAAAAAGTCTCTCGTAAGTACCTTCCCATTGCGTTATCGGTCAAGCATTTGTCTCACAGCGCATAGCGCGGCTGGACCAGCTCGATTAACTAAAGCAGATCCACTGCTCGCACCTTTTATATCATTTGCTTTTTTATTGATTATCAAAAAAGAAACCGAGGGAAATTTAATTTAATCGTGTTTTCGAAAGCAAACTGCAAAGATAAAAATATATTTTTTGCTACTTGACTTTTCGATAAAACAAAAGGCGAACGACATCTAAGGGCACGGACATAAAAATATCACTATCACCAAGGACGATTTTCTCCACAGTTTGCCCAATTATCGCCGCCACAGGCTTTCTTAAAATTATAGCTATAAAACACTGCGTCATCCGAAAAAGATTTGAGAGAGCTTTTATAGGAAACTTAAGATTTATCAAATGCCTGCAGCGTTGGTCAACTAGTAGCAGCTGTCTATGTACTATATTAATACTGAACCGGTATAGCTTGCATTCAATACGAACTGTAATGTTGAAATGACGGCATTTCCAGAAATTGATCCCGTTCGGCTCTATAATTGTAATGTTGGCAGTTACTTGCGCAAATATCACATAATTTCATACTCGTACTGCCTTGTGCATATTGATAGCCGTAACAATACACCAAGTTCGACCACGTTATCACTGTGTGTATGTCTCGTCTCAAGTTGCATTCATTATGAGTAAGCATCATTGCCACAGGCAGTTACTGCCCGTTATCAGTTAAACATACGTAGCCGCGGCTGTATAGCAAATTACGGCTATAGTACACAGGTGTTGTCGCTCTTTAGAGACAAATCGATATAGAAGCGTAGCGCAGCCAGCCTAAGCCTATTGTTGCAGCAAATGTTATATAAAATTGAACGGAAATGTTGACGCATGTTGCTGGAAAGGTTAACCTTGAGTCCCTCATTACGGAAGAAGAACTGATACAACTGAAAGATATACGAGTGAAAAGCGTTCCGAAAAAAGTAGATCAAATAGGTGAAGGAACTTATGGGAAGGTTTACATCTTCCAATTCGAGGATGGAAGTTTTCGTGCAGGTAAAAAACCAAGAATCAGCCTTTTCAATAAGTCAGCAGAAGAAGAAAGACAGATGAAAAAGGCAAGTGGCTAATTAAGTTAATGAAAAACGTAGAGCAGATTATAAGACAGTATATGCGTAATATAGTACAATGAAACTCGGATATAAGAGTCACCTTTTGATTTTCCGTGCATGCTCTTATTCCAGCTAATACTGTAGTAACAACTTTTCATTTTATTGAGCGTAACACTAATTGCCTAGGGCTTTTTAGCATTTAACTCACGCCATCCGTGAAATGAAAATGCTTCATCAACTGAACCATGAAAGAATTATCGAATTCTTTGGATTTTATTTGAATCAAAGTCAAATCATCATTTTCATGGAAGCTATGAAAGGATCAGTGAAAGATGAAATTAACAATAAAGGATGCTTGTCTGAAATGGACGCAATGAACTATATTATACAAGCAGCTGAAGGGCTTGTTTATTTGCATAGCAGAAAACCGAAAGCAATTGTTCATCGTGACATAAAATGTGCGGCCTTTTACTCGACCTGTTTAATGATCGATTGTAACAGCAGCACAGCTAATTAAGGAGACCATTTGAGAAATCTAATGTTTAATATGGTTAAATGCCTTGCCTTATGCGTCAGTTTTGGTGGTGTGTGTAGAAGGACGTTATAACTGTAAATAGTAAGAATTCAAATTCATCGGATCAACTTAATTAACTTTATTATGTAGGTAATGTAATGATAACCGTTGATCACAAAGAGGGTTCAGCTAGCATTGATAATTTTGGGTTGTTCTGACAATCGTGCATCCAACAAATTATTCACAAAACCGAAACCTCGACTGCATGCTTTCTGTTTGCTTCACTTAAGTGATAAAGGGTGGATTTCATATCGCGTACTTTAGCTAAAGTGGTACTTAACGCAATGATAAAGGATAGGCCTTAAGTACAGTCGAAACCGGATAAGTGCAAAAACCGGATAAGTGCAACAATTTTTCGTGCCCGGTCGAATTGCACTTATCCGGTTTTGACTGTACGACTTTTGCTAAAGTACGCGATATGAAATTGGCCCAAAGTCTACAGGGAATGATCGAATGTTGAACTGAGTCAAAGTAAGCCGATAACAACTGTTCTTACTTCACATGAGGAAACTTTAAGTTTAATCTTAGCTGAACAATAGGCACCGCATTGCGATGCTATTTTTAGGCGAAAATTTGCTGCTTACAGCTGAGAAGAACCTAAAGCTGGCTGACTTTGGATTAGCTGTTGACTTAGCTATTAGTAGTGGTTCAGTTTCACTGTCATCCAACGCCCCAACAACGTTTGCGGGAACGCACTATTTTATTGCGCCTGAAGTTATCGGAAAAATGAATCAACCAGAAGCATATGGTCGAAAATCAGATATATGGTATGTTCTTTTAACATCTGTGACGTGTATCACATGTCAACAAGACTGTTTTAGGTCTCTAGCATGCACACTAGTGCAAATGATCAGTGGTAAACCCCCATATAGGGAACTAGATATCGTTGAAATTATTCAACGGTCTTCATCTCACTCACTAAATCCTTTGAAATATTCTGGTGACCTATTGCTACCGGCAACAAGCGAGGCTATGAAAAAATTTCTAAACTTCATGTTTATTGTTGAATACAAACTTCGTCCAAGTGTCGAAAAGGTTCTCGCGCACGCGCATGACGTCGCGAAAACCTATTCACCTGATCGTAATGTTGTGAACAGACTCAAAGATGATAATAAACAGCACACATCGCATTCAATAAGTAATGGTATTCATAACATTAACATCAATAATCAACAAACAGTAATTGCAGCGCCAAGCGTTAAAACGATTTCCAAGGTCAGACACTTAGCAAGTATTTATCAACAAAATATCACTTTTAACCAAGGTGGATATGAATACAACTTTAGTGGTATTCCTATATTCAAAGAAAAACCCTTTTCATGCAGAAATGAATCAGAACCAGGTGACGCAGATGCCCAAAATAAGCGAGGTGATGACTACTATTACGGACGAGGCGTTAACCATTCATATCAAGAAGCTGTAAAATGGTACAGAAAAGCTGCACAACAGGGAAATGCAGTTGCGCAAAATAACCTTGGATGGATGTATGATAATGGGCAATGCGTGCCCCAGTCTGATGAAGAAGCTGTCAAATGGTTTAAAAAATCATCTGAACAAGGACTTGGAGATGCCCAATGTAACCTGGGAAGAATGTATATGAATGGGCGAGGTGTGCTACAATCAGATGAAAAAGCTGCCAAATGGTTCAGGAAATCCGCAGAACAAGGAAATGGAGATGCGCAATGTAGCATGGGTTTCATGTACAGGTATGGGCACGGCGTGCCTCAATCAAATGAGGAAGCAGTCAAATGGTACACAAAATCAGCAGAGCAAGGCGATGCAGAGGCCCAATATAACCTTGGATATATGTATAGAAATGGTGAAGGTTTACCTATATCAGATGAAGAAGCTGTGAAATGGTTCAGAAAATCAGCAGAACAGGGGAATGCTGGTGCGCAATTTACCCTTGGAGTAATGTATGATAATGGGCGAGGTGTGCCTCAGTCAGATGAAGAAGCTGTCAAATGGTACAGTAAATCAGCAGAACAAGAAGATGCAAATGGGCAACTGGGGCTTGGTGTTATGTATGAGTATGGACGAGGCGTGCCTCAGGCAGATGAAGAAGCTGTCAAATGGTACACAAAAGCAGCAGAACAGGGGAATGCACTTGCGCAATTTAATCTTGGAGTAATGTATGATAATGGACGAGGCGTGCCTCAATCAGATGAAGAAGCAGTCAAATGGTACAGAAAATCAGCAGAACAAAAAGATGCAAATGGGCAATTTAATCTTGGAAATATGTACCGTAATGGGCGAGGCGTGCCTCAATCAGATGAAGAAGCTGTCAAATGGTACACAAAATCAGCAGAACAAGGGAATGCAAATGGGCAACATAACCTTGGCTATATGTATGATAATGGGAGAGGAGTGCCTCAGTCAGATGAAGAAGCTATTAAATGGTTTAGAAAATCAGCAGAACAAGGGGCTGTAGGTGCGCAGTTCAACATGGAAAAAGTTCTTATGAATGGTAAAGGCTTGCCTCAATCAAATCAAGAGGCTCTCAAATGGTACAGAAAATCAGCAGAGCAAGGAAATGCAAATGCACAATATCAACTGGGCGTTATATATGAAAAGGGTAGAGGCGTGCCTCAGTCAGCTGTAGAAGCTATTAAATGGTTCAGAAGAGCGGTAGGACAAGGAAATGCAAATGCGGAATATAAAGTTGGATGCATGTATGCAAGTGGTAATGGCGTGTATCTGTCACTAGAAGAAGCAGTTAGATGGTTCACAAAATCAGCAGAACATGGAAATGCAGATGCACAAACGAGGCTTGATCTTATGCGTAAATAAAGACAAGGCATGTATCTATAAGATGCTGCCAAATGGAATGTCGCAGTCTTTTAGAAGCTATCAGATTATACACAAAATTAGCAGAATAAGGGGCTGCAAGTGTGCAGTGTTAACTGGGAGTTATGTATGAAAAGGACAGAGACGTGCCTCAATCAGATGAAGAAGCTGTCAAATGGTACGCAAAATCAGCAGAACAAGGAAATGCAACTGCGCAGTGCAACCTGGGTTTCGCGTATTCAAAGGGGCAAGGTGTGCCTCAATCAGATGAGGAAGCTGCGAAATGGTACAGTAAAGCAGCAGAGCAAGGACATGCACAAGCGCAAACTAATCTCAAAGCGATGTCCAAGAATAGACGTCTTAGCAATCGATAAGCTAACTCACCAATGTTTATTATGCTTATGCCGTCTTGGGACGGCTGAACATTTAATATTTGTTGTAAATTAAATATTAAAATTGCTAATGAGTGCAATTCTGATCTTCCTTCGTAATACTACGAACGTTGCACAATCTCTGTAAAATGCTTTGGAATTAATGTTTTCAACGTTTCTTTCAGAACGATGGATTAGGAGAAGAGTAGGCTGCTTTCAATGTGTGAAAGTGAGATGAGAAGCAACAATTGTGACGACGTGATCCAAATCTTATGGCGGGAAAGCTAGGGGGGAGGTTAAGTCGACTGCC
The DNA here is from genome assembly GCA_002796945.1 of Plectus sambesii. Taxonomy (NCBI): domain Eukaryota; kingdom Metazoa; phylum Nematoda; class Chromadorea; order Plectida; family Plectidae; genus Plectus; species Plectus sambesii. The sequence goes on from NIUQ01003094.1 coordinate 6,674, forward strand.
CCCAAAACCTTGTCATAAATCTTACACAATTCAATACTGAAGACTAGCTTTTTGCGCATCTTTTTGCAACTGTGTCTGGGTGATAATCTTAGGTCTGAGCAGAGGGTAAGGTAGAAAGAAAACTAGTGAGATCAGGCGAGCGAATAGGAGGCACAACAGATCAAATTTGCTAAATTCACTTACCCACATTGCCATTGATATCGCTGCTGGAGTAATCGGAGGTCTTGATGGAAAGATAACTTTAGCGGATATCACAGAGCACGAAACAGGGTGCAGGCCTTAACAGAAACAATGAGTGGTATTAGAGGTTGCATGACAGGAAAGAAAGATTTAGGCACTTACAGTCGTTAAATTGGGAACAGTGGACTACACGGTGGATACTAAGGCTGCGTGTTAAGAACGTTAAAAAACAATTCGTCGCTGAGAATGACAGCGACTCAATGGGCAATGGTAAAAGAGGGAAAATACCTTGTACAGATGCACAGAACATGGCATAACGGCTGGGGCAAAGTTAGACCACAACACTAAGATAAGAGAGCAAATGGCGATAAATGATGCCAGGAAAAACAATGTAATGAGAGAGAAGCAACTCGAGATGCGAAGGATGGCGGCTAAAGAACGTGTTAGTTCATAAGGACAAGCTAATTAGGAAGACCGGTCTTTCTTAGAGATCATTAGCACTGAGTGCTTGCTTGTTTTGGCCCATATCCCAAACACAGAAACAGTTCTCATTTTCGGTTGTCCGACAAACGTCGATAAAAGGCCAACAGATCGCTTGTCAGCGCTGTCTTCTGGTTACTGATCTGAAGTGAAAAGTGTTCCAAATCAATTGTGACTCCAAGACAATTTTGCCGCTGAGCAGGGTCTCAGATGCACTTGTTGCGGCTGATGACGATACTAGCTGCCTCCAGGTTCTCTTGTACTTACTCAGACTTTAGAAGGATCTAATTGACAAAACGGGTGCGAGATGACCATCATCAAAATAAGGAGCACAAATATAACCATGAGAACGCCACATGTAAACGAGTGGACAAAGCGCCTTTGAATAAGTAAGGAACAGTGCTAAAACCAATACAGACGACAGTGTACACAGAATGAAGCAAACTGCCACCAATTGCTTAAGAACAATCCCTATGGTCAAACTTAGAGATTGATTTGTCACGATACTACCAAGTATAACAGTGTCTCAGAGCAGCTACTTGAAACGTCAGTACTACGGTAGCAGCTGACGAAAAATCTATATTGATTTTCAAAGCGTAACATCAAACGTAAGCGTAAAGCGCCAAAGATCTGTTTGTGAGGCGCACTTGTGATCGCGTCGAAGCAGTCAAACTTGAAGAAGTTATTTTTCGCCGAAGAATGATGAAAACCGTTTATCCTGGTTCTTACTTTTAATCTACTGAAAACGAACTTTAAAGTTGTCAGAGCTTGGCTGTTAACTGAAGTTGTCTCGGCAATGTCAATTGTGTAAAACGTAGAATAAGAAAGAAGTCGAATAATTTTTGCTTGTCAACATCACCGAATCGAAAACAGAAATGCATCGAGCTGGTCCACGCATTGTTTCGCGAGCAGTGATAATGGTGCTTCAAAATCGGCAGTGGCGAAAGATGGGAGTTCTTTCGTCACCGTTTATTCGCCGTTTCTCGAACCTTCACGGACATCGCCCCGCAGATAGGTAGATCTTCACGCTTTATTTACAATCTACAATGGCTAGTTTTAATCATCTGTTTCAATTGCTTTAATCGAAAGTATTCCTCAACCAATGCTGTTTTAGATTATTACGGGCAAGAAATGTTGTTGGCGTGCTTGTTCAGCGACGGACTTTCGTTGGTATGGCAGCTCGTGTGATTGGCAGAAATATTCTGAAGCTACGCTACTGGGTGGCTGGCGGAGCAATAGGAGGTGGCGTCGCTCTTGGAAATGTTCGTTTTTTTATTACACTATCTCATCAGTTCATCGAATACTTTTCACATCAAATTTAATGCATTGTATTTCAATATAGTTAATATTTAAAAATAACAGAATACAGCTCTGAGAGTAAACGTATGATTTTTTCTGCTTCGAAAGTCTTCGTTCAGTTCTTTTCTTATGTAGTTTTGAACATTTGGACAGATTTTTAATGAAATATATGTATAAAATTGATTTAGTATGAAAAATATCCAGTTAATATAAAGAGTGTCGAATATGAAGTGAAAATAACGAGTTCAACTTTATTAAAAACTTTACACAATTTTTCTAAATACAGCGCTACGAAGAATGGAAAAAGAACCTGCCGGATCTGGGCTGGATTAAGACGAGCTCAAAGTCGCATTTGGAACAATTGAAAGAGCGTTGGGATGCGGTTGACTGGTCACCGAGTGACCATCTACGCCTGGACGAGTGGAGCAATCGTCTGGCGGCGATCGGCGATTGGCTGAAAACAGCGCGAGGTCAGGGAGACGATCTTCTGCTGCTGTCTGGCAATAACGCCTCATGGGCTTTAGACTCCAACAATGACCCCAAGGACGGCGACCGCGACGATGCAGACGGTATGCGGACATTCTTCTCTCCACGTCTTCTGTTTGCCTTTGATTCCTGCTGATTTGGATCTGTCTTGGCTTGGCGCAGCGTCCTCTTACATCCATCAGCACTGTCTCGTTGGATTTATGATTATTGATTTTTGATATTAATATCGTTAAAACTTTGCCGTCGGATGGGGATGGGTTAAAACGAAGAGCTTTTGTAGGTTAGTAATGGAAGAGTGGATAATACATGGGAGGTAGGGGAGAGCGGATAATAGAACAGTAGTCTTTCACTTCACTTCTCTATGTTTATAATTTGTAAATAGAGCGAAAATGTAATTTAGCAAGGAGAGCAAAGCATTTGGGGATCAACTTTTCGGAAAATGTGGGAATTGTAATAAGGTTGTTGCGCCAACACTAGACAGACCCAAACATGTTGTGATTTGGTGAATGTGGCTTATCTTTCTCGTGCAGCTTCCACCGCCTTCTTCTTGGGCAGAAGCGATGCGAAAGGCGAAGAGGCCGATAGCGATTCAATGGTGCAGGTAGGATGACATTTCCTCTCTATACATGTATATATCATCTATTGTTTCAGATGACGGAACAAGAGCGAATGCAAAAACTTCAAGAAGAAATGCTTCAAACTCAGGTATGAGCATTTTCTTACTAAGAATTCTCTTATGAATGATTGCAGAGCAAATATCAACGCGAGTTGGAGCGCTTGGAAAAAGAGAACAAACAGCTTAGAACACAGCTTTTGCTGAAGGATCAGACTACTCTGAAAAGAGCGCGCAAAATGAAGGTATTCCTTTACGTTTTGCTTCACAGTTTCGTAAAACGACTTCTTCAAGGCGCGAGTTTGCAGCAAATTTTAGTGTTTACTTATTATCGTAATTTCGCAATAAGTAGCAAGAAAGTGAAATGCAGATCCCTTAGCGATAACGGTTGATAGTGTGAACGCCGTAGCGAATATGCTCAATTAAGTTGTCTATACTAAGCGTTTTACGGTGTTCTATGCAGCTCTCTGTTACTGATCAAAATATTCTAACTATAAAGAAATGTTTGTTTCAGCGCTCTTTGATCGACATGTACTCTGAGGCTTTGGACCTCTTGACAGACTACGATTCATCCTATAGCACAGCGGATAATCTCCCGCGAGTGGTGGTGGTGGGCGACCAGAGCGCGGGCAAGACGAGCGTGTTGGAGATGGTGGCGCAGGCGCGTATCTTCCCACGCGGTTCGGGCGAGATGATGACGCGCGCGCCCGTCAAAGTCACCTTGAGCGAGGGCCCCTACCACACCGCGCAGTTCAAAGACAGCACGCGCGAGTTCGACCTCAATAAAGAGTCGGAGCTGCGAGACCTTCGCAAGGAGATTGATATTCGAATGCGCAATTCTGTTGCTAATGGGAAGACTGTCTCCAATGAAGTCATCGCTCTCACTGTCAAAGGTAGTCTTTTTTGAAGTGTTTGCGGTGTATTTATGTGATGGGTTTGGATTATTTGTATTGGGGTTGTGAATAATTCAGCGAGAGTGGTTGTGTACCCTTTTTTAAACAGATTTGTAATTTTGACTCGCGGAATATAAGATTTGAGGATATTTACGCCACGAACGGACGAATCTTTTGAGTAGCACGGGATTCAAAGAGGTTGGGGAATACGCTCAGATGCTTCGCCTGTATCCCTTTTGACGCCGACCGGTACCAACTTCTACACCATTATCATTACACGCTCTATAATATAATGAAGGCATTATTCTCGAAACCGACGTAGAGCTTTGTTGTGCTTGCTAAAAACCTTTGCACGCATAAAATACACCCACTTTTTCCCCATTCTGTGCATGAAACATAGCCATATATGGCCTCTAATTCTCGAATCGCTTTCAGGTCCGGGGCTTCCTCGAATGGTGCTGGTTGATCTGCCGGGCGTAATCTCGACGGTTACGGCCGATATGGCAAAGGACACAAAGGACGAAATTGTGAAAATGTGCCGGCAGTATATGGAGAACCCCAACGCGATAATTCTATGCATTCAAGGTACTGTCTCACGACTATTTCTCCTGAATAACGCTAAGATCGTTGATGTTTCAGACGGTTCGGTGGACGCTGAGCGCAGCAATGTGACTGATTTGGTGAGCTCGATCGACCCGCCGGGCAAGCGGACCATTCTCGTCCTCACCAAGGTCGACTTGGCGGAGAAGAACTTTAGCAACCCCGATCGCATTAAGAAGATTCTCGAAGGTCGTCTATTCCCCATGAAAGCGCTCGGCTACTACGCCGTTGTCACCGGCAAGGGATCTGCCCAGGATAGCATCGAGTCTATTCGCAAGTACGAGGAGGAATTCTTCTCCGCGTCCAAGCTATTCAGGTTGGTTATAAGTTATTTGAAGCTACCTTTTGTAAATTCTTAGTCAGTACCAGAATTCTGAAATTTCCCTTGACGGTATCCGTGCTAAAGATACGCTTAAGTTGGCATTCTATGGTATTTTCTTTGAACCTCTGTTACTGATTGAAAAAATTTAATGATATACCGCATGTTATATTTTATGTTATTTTTGTCAAGTTCACGCTCGATATTACAGTAGAATTCATTTATACCGATTTAGTATATACAGTCTAAACCGGATAAGTGCAACTCGACCGGGCACGAAAAAATGGTTGCACTTATAAGGTTTTACACTTATCCGGTTTTTGATCATGTACAGAACATAGGGAAAAAATAAATTGGGGCCTAGAAAAGCATCAAAAATTGTTGCACTTCTCCGGTTTTGACTGTACCGCTAATTTTGGCTGGCCTCTCATGTACCGATGTAAATAGATTTCACCTTTTTTCAGGGACGGCATCCTGAAGCCGACTCAGATGACGACGCGTAATATGTCGCTGGCGGTATCGGATTGCTTCTGGAGGATGGTGAAAGATTCAGTGGAAGCACAGGCGGACGCCTTCCGCGCTACGCGGTTTAATCTCGAGACAGAGTGGAAGAACAACTTTCCCCGATTGCGAGAACTCGACAGGGTCAGTCAGAGGGTTGTAATGATGGGAATATCCCTTCGATATTTCTCATCGCTGAAATTCTCCTTTCTCTCTGTCTGAAAAGCCTTTGGACTCTAAATGAACGTTTTATGATCATATATTACGAAATATGCGGTGGCGCAACAAAGAACAATCTACAGTGGAATTCGTTTATAGCGGTTTCGGTTATAACGGTATTTCGTTTATACCGGTCAAGATTTTCAGTCCCAAAGTGTACTTTACCATACAAATAAGTTCGCTTATACCGGTCAAAACTTACCGGTGTCCGGTAACCGGTATAAACGAATTCCACTGTAATTGTTTTAATTTTTACTTTGCTGTCTTCACAACTCTCGTCCTTGAAACCTGAGTTCTTTTCGAAGTCTTTCCCTTCCTCTAAATACAAATTTTCCAGGATGAACTCTTTGACAAGGCCAAAGGAGAAATTCTCGATGAGATCGTCAATCTTTCGCAAGTGAATGCTCATCAGTGGGAGTCGGCGTTGGAGAACAAAATGTGGGACAAGGTTGCCAACAACGTCTTCGATCAAATCTACATGCCGGCCGCGCTGGTCGAAAGCGCCGGCACTTTCAACACTTTGATCGACATTAAACTGAAGCACTGGGCTGACAAAGAACTCGCGTCCACTTCCGTCCAGGTAGGAGCGCTTTCTCACTTTTTGTCGGAATCTTCTATGACTCTATAGTCAAATTTTTTCGATCAATACAAAAAAAAGTCAGGCAGCGTAGTTAGCAATTATGAGCACGTCTTTCAGTGCTTAAGCATTATTTTTAACCAAGAAAGATAGTCGTCTCTTGGTTTTTCATGTGCATAAATTGATTTTAAGAAGCGCAATCGACTTTCGAAGCAGTTTGCGTTATTCAATGCAAGATTTCTTGTTACTTATCGGCAAAATTGATACTAATTCTATGTTGCAGGTTGGCTGGGAAACACTGAGCGAGCTGTTCCAAAAACAAGTGGAGACAGATGCGAAACGCTCTGACCATGACGCGCTCTTTGACGGCCTGAAAAGCGCCGTTTTGGCGGCCGCCATGGAAAGACACAAATGGGACGACAAAGCTCTTGACTACCTCGTACGTGCTGTTTATGATACCCACAATTTACACTCTACTTACCGTCAACCTTGATGAGCGCTAAGTGCAGCGAGTGATTTTAATACTCCCGTCAGTAGCCTAATTACGAGCGTTTATATTAATTTGCAAGTATATGCAGTGCATCAATATAGAACTAAACGGTCGATAGAACAGCGTATTAAAGGTGATAAACAGATGAAAAGAATAGAGAAATTATGAAAAGAACAAAAAAATCAGTGCTTAGTAATAATCACTTGCTGCATTTAACTTAAATTAGGTAGGATTTTTTGTTGGTGTGGTGTAAGCTCCAGTCACGGCTGATTATATCTGCGATCGTTTGACGCGCCTCTTTCAGCGCGTAATCCAACTCAACGCGTTGGACGACCGCGTCGTGCCTGACAAGTACTCGTGGGATCAGGCGCTAAAGTTCATGCAAGAGGTAGTGCGAAAGCGACTGGAACTAACGAAGAGCCAACTCAGCGAGGCGAAAGGACCGGGCACTTGGGACAGTTGGGTTCGCTGGAAGAAGAGCACTGAAGACCATCGGATTGCTCAAGCGCTCGACACCGAACTCAGGGCACTTATTGCATCTGACCCGGTTCGTTCCTTCGTTTGACGGCCGCAGCCTCGCAAAATTGCCATTTTGTCTAAAGTTTAAGAATTTGACTTTATGCGCGCCATCTTAAATCTTTTAAGACACAAAGCAATTTGAGACAAAAAAGGAGGAAAATGTACATGTTTGTCTGCTTTTTTGTCTTAAATTTAGGTGCGCTGTCTTAAATCTTATAAGAAAGAAAAGATTTTAAGACGAAATGACAACCCTGCCGTAAGCGCATGAATTCCTTGCAGGATCATCCGCAGTCCCTGAAGGACGACGACTTCACCGTAGTGCGTCGAAATCTCGAGACAAAGGGCGTTAGCCACGTGCCAACCGAGACGATTCGCCTAGTTTGGAAATTGGTCTACAAGCAGCATTTCCTCGAGCGTGCAATGCAGGTGGGCGACTTTTGACACTTTTGCGGGATTCACTCGTTATCCCATGACTGTTTTGCATTGTACAGTGAAATCCGGATAACTGCAGCTTCTGGATAGCTCCCGCGAAGCTGTAATTAATGGGGTTCCGAATAGTGCAAAAGTAGTCAATGAAATCCAGCAAAAAGCTCAATTTCACGGGTTCTTCTGTATTTCCGGTTCTCCCACCGGTACTAGGGATCGATGTCGATGTTGTTGAGGCTCGACGGGGTGTACTTATTCAACGACCAACGTCCTAGCTATCCACTAATGCATGAGACCAAACGAACAATAAACCAAGTGACTGATCAAATGAATCTTAGTCGATCATTGTGACTGCACGATGCGACATGTGAATGTTTTCAGTCGACGCACGAATGTAAGAACTTCTTCTACCATTACAAGAAGGGCTTCAACGAGTCGGACGTCGACTGTCAGGCGGTGGTGCTCTTTTGGCGCGTCCAGAAAATGCTCAATTTGACGTCGACGGCGCTTCGGCAGCAGATCACCAACACCGAGCAGCGTCGGCTGGAAAAGGAGATTAAGGTGCGTTCCTCGTTCTTCTCGCCAGTTTGCCTTATAGATTCTCCCCCTCTCCACCCGAAGGCTCTTCTTTCGAACTGCACTTGGAATGATGCTTTTAAAAGGACTCAGTTTTAGTTGATAGTAAACATGTTGCTGATTTGCATAGTTTGATGAAATATTTTAAGACTGACGGAATGATAACAAATACACCTTAATTGCAGGAAGTATTGGAAGATTGGTCGCAAGAAAAGGAGAAGAAGAAGAATCTGCTAGTCGGGAGAAGGGTTGAATTGGCCGAAGAGCTGAGTAAGCACTTTTTCTGTTTCTCATTGCATTTGCGTCACGAAATACGCGAATACGAAACAGAATATGTTCGTTTTTATTTTTAATGTTCAAAATATTTCGAGTGATGCAATCGACCTTCCGCGCTCAATGCGCGCAGCAAAGATGTAGTTATTAAATTTTTTGATTACTTTGCCGCCCTTTGTGTTCTGACAGTGGGTCGTCGCGGGGACTGTACTAATTCATTCGACATTTAATGATGCGCTGCTCTTTCAGAAACAGTGCGACACATCCAAGAAAAGCTCGACGAGTTCGTCACCTCTCTCAACCACGAAAAGTCCTGAATAATGCTTCCCCATGAATTGTTCTGTTGACTTGCTATTCATCCTTTCGATTACGCTCGAAGCCGCTTCTATAATCGATGCTGTGATTAATTAAATGCCCTATGTGTGCGAACAGACGATTGTAATCACAATTTTGCCTCGTAGTAAGAAACTTTGCGTTTAATTGTGTAGTTTCGTGGAATTTCTTTCGGTCGAGAAGGCCAGTCGGCCGACTACCGTTGATACTGTTAACAAAGACTGCTATTATTCTTCGGTCGTGACTTATAAAAGTGTCGATAGATTAAACGCGCGGGCAGAAGAAGATAAGCGGTCGTCTGTGGCGTATGGCTTTTTACGCGTCACTTCGTTAGACTGCGACTGTCTGCTAAACACCGCCAACATGGAGCGGCGGTCAGAATCGGCAGTGACGGCGGGCAGGCCCCGCAGAAGTCGAGCTCGGCTGAAGGACCGCGTGGCGCACGCCTATTACGACTATGGCCGATTGTGTTCTTCCCATCCCTTCTCCTGCCTCTCCTTCAGCATCATCACTTTTGTTTTGCTGTCTTATCCCGCCATTGGACGCCTCCGTCTGCCCAGTAGCAGTCCGGTGGATGTGCATTGGAGCGACACGGTAGAAGTCGCACCAGGTAGTGTATTTGATTGCCGCGGCTGATTATCCTTTGCGTCATTAGATGTTTACTGATTTTCGACTACCATGCGTTATAGACTGTCTCAAGAGTTAGCGTGAAATCCCCATACCCCTATAGCCACGCGCGCGTGGAAAGTAGCATTATCGATAACGTTACTAAACGATTGTAATAGTATCTCCTACGCGCCCTTACGCTAACTGATTGCGATATCAGGATTTTGCACTGACTCCGGACTTACCCTGGCGCAGAAAGTCAATGACTAAGTTTGAATTACGTTCTTCCGAAGTGATTAGTTCGATTAAGGCACTCGAGATGATTTTTTTGCGCAGCTAATACAACGAAAATTTTCATCACATTTGCGCATTTTTGAAAAAATGCAGTAAAGTACCACAAAAACTACCGCTTCCATGTAAATGTAGCTTGAACAATGGCTGTGATATCGTCTATAAATTTTTGGAGAGAACTGAAAGCTGTTTAGGGAATGACGTTCCCGAGTGGTTGCAACTGTCGACGTCCGTCTACCTTCAGCAAATTGTTGTACAAGGAAAAGTCGATCCATGGAATCAGAGTACCTTGACTCAAGAAATGGTGCGTCCATCCTATTTACACCGCCATTCATTATAATCCGTAACTCTTGCATCATATTTTGTAATCCGTGCATTCAATTTCGTCATCTCTACATTCAATCTGAAAAGGTAGTTTGGCAAAATGGAATGCAAGGGTAACGAAATTTATCATTTCTACTTTAATATGGCCGCTTTCCGATTCAAAAAGGACATATATCATATCAATTTGATTTGGAAAGTGTCCTTATTAAAGTGAAATGGTATATAATGCAAGAGTTACGAATTATAGTGAATGGCGTTGTATCTATCCCATATATTAATAATTCTTTTCAGGCAGTAAAAGGGCCGCTCTCACGGGCTTTTACCATTCAAAAGCGCTTGCGGGAGTTTGTTACGGCTAGCAACGTGCGACTGGATAAACAACAGTGCTTCCACGTGCACGACAAACCTGCAATGCCGCTGTTACCGGATCACGGATGTCTCGTGTTAACACCCGCTTTATTTTGGGAGAACGACGAGGAGAAGTTCTTCCAGGTATGCTCTTTTTCAAACTCGCTCCTGTACGCAAATAATATCGCAACACTTTCTTCAGGATGACGACGTGATAGCGAAGATTTTTAAACCTTCATGTACGCCTTCGATGTGTCCGAGAGAACTGCTGTTGGGCATGCCGACACGCATGACTGGCATCAAGCGCAAGTACAGCACCAATAGGCAGAGAGGTACGACCTGTCCCTTTTAAGGAATTTATCCATTTCTTCCATTCATTCAGACATCGACTACTCTATCACCATCGTGTTATTGGAACACAAGCCAGAATACATTTCGGCGCTGAAGGCTTCATTGGCGTCTTTGCCCGAATTCGAAGCGATCGTGTCAAAGGGAGTGGATGAGAGTACATTTGTGCATGTCTTTTATCGGTAACGCTGTTCGATTTGAGGCGACTTTAACTGATTTTTTACGTGAAATTTTCAGTCCGCGCAAGTACTTCAGCGACTACTTCCCACTGGTCACGTTGTACATCGTCTTCCTGCTGTATATCTACTTCTCTGCGTCCAAGTTTGAGATGGTCAAGAGCAAGTGGGGCTTGGCATTCGCGGCGGTGTTGACAGTGGCGTCGACGCTCACGATGACCATGGGAATCTGCGCGCAGTTGGACATAACGCCGACGTTGTGGGGAGCGGAGCTGTTTCCATATTTGGCGATGATAGTGGGGTTAGAGAACACTCTGTGCATAACGCGAGCGGTGGTGTACACGCCACCGACGCTGGACGTTCGATCGCGATTGGCGCACGGGTTGAGCCACGAGGGCTACTCGATCACGAAGAACTTTCTCACGGAACTCGTCATCCTCGCCGCCGGTTTCTTCACTTTCGTCCCTGAGATTCAGGAGTTCTGTACCTTTGCCGTTATCGGCCTCGTCGTCGACTTTTACATGCAGCTCTTCTTTTACGCTCCTTGTCTCACTTTCGACCTTCTTCGTATGGGCGCCGAGGATAAACAGCGCTTCTCTCTCATGCTCTTCAAGAGCGACCCCGTCGAGCTGCAGGTCTACCCCGCGATCAAGTGAGCACGCGCCTTTGTTTTTTCTTACTATCGTGTTAAAAGGGACCCTTTTTGTCGCATATAGTAGAATCATTTTTACGAATGAAGCTTGGGCGGTCCCAGAGCGTATCTTCCCATACAACGAAGGTTGCTTATATCGATAAAACTGCCGGTCGCCCGAACACTGGTATAAAAGAATTTCACTACTAATAAACATTAAGGAATATGTATAGGAAGTACCACATGCGTATACTGAAGCAGTTATTTTGAAATTATTTAACACCTTTGTTCCATTCGAGACTTAGCAGCATATTAAATAATTCTCACAATTTTGATAGCTCTCATATTATTATATCTACTGTTCCAAAACATGAAAAATTTTCATTTTGCAGATGTCCTATGCAACGTCTGTGGCCAAGGCTGTTTGAAGGCTTCGAGAAGAGCGGGCAGGGACTGTTCCGCGTCAAGTCAGAGTCTGGTTTGAATGAGGCGCTTGTTGGCGAGTCAACGACACCCATTCGTCCTGCTTGTGAGTTTAATTGAGATTCTTTCCAAAAGTGACGTCATATCGATTTACATTCTCATCAACCATACTTACAAATTGAGTTCTGTATAATGTGTTGGCTATACTTCTGGGATTTGAACGCTTCAACAAATATTCATTGTTTTAGCGCATCGACGAACGGCGTCAAACTCAGCCGTCGATGTGGATGTCGATATGAAAAGACGAGGCAAACTGTTCAACTCGGCCAACAAGAAG
>NIUQ01003095.1:0-19039 GCA_002796945.1 Plectus sambesii
CGAACAAGAAATGCTCTTTGCTTGTCAGATGCATTTGTTAACCGCGCGAGCAGGTGATGGAATGAATTAGGACCGGACGAGTGCACTGCGTCGATCAGCAGCAGGAGCGGTTATAACCGTCATGAGCGGCCGTTCGTTGATTCGCGGGCGTTCAACGGTCCGTCTCTCGCCATATTGATCGCCGCGTTCGCGTTTCCGGCCAAGCGTGCCGACGCCATCGTCGATGACCGAAAGGCGCCGATGTCGTCGCACGAGTGCGCGCTAGCTGCCGTCCTGCAGGCGCTGCTAACGAAGGACCGCGTCGCCCCCCCCCTAACGCTCCCTCTCACCCAACCTACTCTTCTCATCCATTGGCCTTCCCGTACCGAACAGAGATAGAGAGAGCGTTCCCTAACGGGCGCGCGCTTCGCCAATTCGTCAGCGATCGTTAGTTTGTTCGCCGACGTAATTTGCGCACGCAACGCGAACACGCCCTCTGTCGTACGCTAACCTTATTTGTGCCCACACCAGCATGCCGATCCACTCGAAACAGCCACTCCAGAGAGTCACTTGCTCGCCTAGCTCTAGCGTATTGTTTGCACTTCCTGTCGTCGATACGTCCTACTCATTCTCTTTCTTGCCCTTGTCTGCCTTCCGCTCGTTGTACTATCATTCAAGAAATGATTAATACCGATGGAGTTCCGTCGCTGATATCCTTGCACAAAGTACCTCCTCAATAGCTTATTACTACCATAGGAACGCTCTGAGATTGATACCGAAATTTGAATCGTATGAGTTTTTAGTTTTTTACCTCCTTCGCCTTTCTCCTTTGCTTCCACTAATTAGATACAACATTACTCTAAACACTATCGTTCCCATCACAATTTGTCCCAAATGGTTCCGATTCATTATTTGCTCTGCTGAACGTAGCTTTTCCGCGTTAGCGCGTTAACGTAGGCGTTTGAGGAAAAGATGTTCTCCATAATTTGATCCTTTCTAGCGAAACGTGTACCGTTAGGCAACGATTGCGACAAAAGCAGAAATAAATAAAATCTGCGTGTTCTTTGCTTAACCATCAGTTGAAAAATCTATTGCAGTTCATCGGTTTTGCTTATTGTTAGATACCGCTATCTGTACTTAATTAAAAATGAGACGTTGGAGATGTAATGCAGAAATAGTCTCGTTCCCAGCTGCAGCTAACCTAAAGCGCTAGGAATGATTGCACGATGAAAAGTTAGCATTATCAGCAAACTGCGCTATGATTTTCCTTCTCTCAATGTCAAAAATTGCTCTCCTCATACCGATCGCGTTTTTTAAGCGCTCTGCGGAAATGAAACGTGGTTTTGCCTACCGATTACTGTAACGCTTATATATGACTTCATGTCCATGTTTGAAAAGGCATTAGAAAATAGTAACACGTTGGTAGTAGGAAATAGAAATGCTCTAAAAGCCGTCATAAGCGCGCGGTCAGGCAGCTGGTCATCGCCTTAACTGAGATCGAACACCATTAGACTTCCATAGAGGATGAACACTCGTGCAGCCTTGTGGGCCTGGCAGGCGTAGTTCGGATCCAGTCGCCGAGAATATTCGATCGGCGAGCATTTCCAGCCTACTGAAGCGTCGAAAGGTAGCGCAGAGCGACGATAAAAGTGCGTTCGTCTGATTTTTCTCTGGCCAACGTTTAAAACGCCTCTCCTATTTTCCTCCGGTTCCCCCTTCCCCAAGGGCCTGCACTTTTTAAATGCTCGTTTGTCTCTACAAAACTTGGAAAACGCTAGAGTCGATTTTTTGTCGATTATTGCGGCGTTCTTCTATACGTGTTTAAATGCGCCTTGAGAAAGCTACATACGAGGGTCGTTTTTTAAAATTTCTACAAAATATAGCAATTATCTGATATAAAGTAGATAGAAAAGGACTATCTTGAATGTTTTGATTACCAAACGTGTCATCTACCTACCTACAAAAATGTGGTATTCTAACTGTTCTGGATGAAAATGGTTAAAATTTGCACAAGGTACATGCTAAGTTTACTGAAAAACTCATCTTCAAACGTGTTGAATCCTTGTGAAACATACTCCATCCAGTTATAGATATTTGCTAGGTACTATTGAGCGAATACGATCAGTATCTCGCTGCCGATATCGGTGCGGGTCCTTCTTTGTTTCGATAGGAACTTGATAACCGACCGTTTCTTCTTTTCGTTCAGCTGACTTAGCATGCACTTTACACCAATTTCAATCATTTTCACGTAGACAAGCTGGATACCTAACATTTTGCAAGTTAATATAGGACGTGTTAAGCAGACAGACTGGTTCTTTTCATCTGTCTTTCATTGGGAAAAAAGCTGTTTGTAAGAGGATCTTTGGAAGGGCTCTCGCACTTTTGGGCTCTTCATTTTGATTAGAAACTTCAAAGTCCTAAATATAATTCCTATCAATTGCTTATCCCTTTGGCTATAAAATAATTTGAGCAATTAGGCTTTATCTCCGTGCAAAAGATTTATACTATTTACTATTTATTTTTGGTTAATTAGCGTTCAACGCCCAGCTTCCTCTCCCTAAGCTATCGCGATCGATTATGAGCCTTCGTTGAGATCGTTTTGAAATTGATATGTCGACGATTTTTCACCCTCCACTGTTATGATGATTTGTCACGATGCCATAAGCAATTTCTGCTGTTGTATGTTGATCTAAGCCGAGTCATACGCTCGCTGCGCTTGCATCACCTAAGCTTATGCATGTCGGCGTGCTTTTCTCTGCCAATAGTTTAGAACATTTATTAGTAAAATATTTTAGTTGAAAGATAAACTTTTTGCGCATAGCTCTCTGAAATTAATACGATAGCCAACGTGCAGTAGAGCATTGAATATCATTGTATATAGCTTAACTTGGCGCGATGAATATGTTAGCAATCCATTATTGACGTCTGTCAACTACCATCTCTTGTAGGCCCAGTTTTTAACATCACACTATAAGGATTTCACACGGTATCGGATGCTAATGTGTTTCCCAGTGAGAACCGTAGTGCCTCGCTCTGTGATTTTTATTAATTATTACCCAGCGCAGAAACTGAAATAGGGTAAGCAAGAATTGAACGAGTCTTTGACGGCAGTTGAAGAAAATAATTGGTAACTACGGAAACATAATATATCATCTGAATAGGAGAGCTTGGCAGTTTCAGTTACGCCTTCGATGCGCTTTAGGTTCTCTCTTCCAAGGCACATTAATATGAAAACCAACCTCTCAGCATTGAAAAGTGCGCTTATTAAAGTGAAATTGATGCGTAGTAAAATCACTTTAACAGTTGGGAAAATAATCGAGTTGTAGTATAGTAACTGGTCACTTTTGCAGCCAAACGCGACAAACACCGCTTGTCGCTATGGCAACTGCAGGAACCAGTTTCCAGCTGGAGCTATCCATCAAGAACAGTGAAACGGATGACCCCATAGCGTTTAAGGTCGATGGCGAACGATTTCAGGGGTCTACAAGAACACTTAAGTTCTGCTCCAACGCCAAATACAAGATTGTCATGGTCGTCAAGCCGCCAACTGAATTTTAGTGAGTGATCTGAGTTTATTTTGCTTGCTATATCTAAAATTAACAATAAAGCAAAGTCGTATGTCGAAAAAAGAAAAACAAAAAAAAACAAAGCCTACTGTACTTTAGTTTTTATTTAAATACAACCTAGGTTCACTCAGACTTGCTTGAGCTCGATCGCAGTTAAAGCTGTGTTTTTAACTTCACAAAACAAGCAGGTATATATATTTCAAGACATTCAGTTGATCTTTATGACTATACGTATAATTTCTACTTTAATCGTCCTTCAACTTTCATTCATCAGTTTACTGAAGCCGTTCTTAATTCCAGTCATATGCACATAGCGGGCAGCGACTTGCCGTTACACGCATTGAATCATACCTCGGGGGAATATAGAACCGAGTGGAATACCACCGGCATTGATCCAACTAAACAAACGACCAGACAGGACATCTCACTAACGCTCCAGGTTGGTTATCGCAGTCTTTTGTTTCTAAACTCTTTTTCTTTGCACAGCGCTGTAAAACGATGAATTATACCTAAATACACTTATCAATTTTTAATATTATGAGTGCAGCGATAGTAATACTATTTAAATATGTGCATGAAATATCGTCTGAAGGCTCGTATTTGATAACAAAAATTCTTCACTCGTTAGCAAGTAGTTGACGTTGCGCATAATAATGTACATGTACGTGTGGCGTGTCGGTATGAAATCCGGCCAAATGAGGGATAGCATCACCGTACATATTTGATTGTACTAACTGTCGTACTGAAGTCCTTTTTTAATGCAGGGACCCTGCGGCACGCTGAAGAAGACGCTTCAGTCAAAGTTCTATAACAAAGACGACAGCCATGCGGACTGGGGCCATAAGCTCGAAAGTCTCGTCTGGTCGTGCGCCGTTGATGGCCACGGCACTATCACAGTCGTTAACGAAGAATACAAATAACGCCGGGATTTATTAGCAACACTAAAGAACAATACGTTAGCGCACAATACTTTAATATTATTGCACATAAAATGCACGTAGTAGGCTGTCGAGCAGTCTAGCGAGGTTTCTTAGTCGTTTGACAGCAACGCTTGTTTGCTTTATTGGATCATTTTTGTATAGAAGTTTAGCCAAAGCGGCGGACGCCATCGAGTAACTGTAGAGAGTTGTCTCTTTTCCCAGAATTGAATCTGCGCTCTAATTAGTGCTTATGAAACATCGCCCGATTGGTACTTCATAAGTTTCAAAGCCATGC
Source organism: Plectus sambesii (assembly GCA_002796945.1). Classification (NCBI taxonomy): domain Eukaryota; kingdom Metazoa; phylum Nematoda; class Chromadorea; order Plectida; family Plectidae; genus Plectus; species Plectus sambesii. Next base: position 4,761 of record NIUQ01003095.1, read on the forward strand.
TCTCCCCATAAGATATAATGTACTATCATCTGCCGCCGTCGAAACAAGAGAGTCAATATGATGTAGCAGCCCCCTCTATGGCGCTATCCCACTGCTCACCTCTGTGACTAATTTTGTAAAGCTAATATAAATGCAGAATTGCAATATCGTCGCATATACTTTTTGAACAAAAAGCGATACAGTGCTTGAATACACGTTTATTTTACATTTGCTGATGTGTAACCTCTGAGCGTTGACGGCATGCAGTTAAAGGAGTGATGTTGTGTATAATTGAAAACCATTAACCCAGGTGAGCCCCATAGATCGGAACCCTTCCTAATCCGTCCCGAACCTAACATTCTTTACAGTCCGCACAGGTTTTATTGCCGGATTTATCGCGCCTAACGATCGCCATTCGTGTATTGTAACCGTGAACGCGCTCGAGCGTACTCAAGCTGGAAGTAAAGTACACATTTTCCTCTCTCAAATTCGTAGAGAGCAAGTTGTCTTATATTATCGTCTTAAACTGGTAGATGATCTCCCAAAGTGGTCTCCCCATTATTTTGCAACCATTGCTACCGAGAACAACGTAATAGGATTTATTTGCGGAGTCTATTTGCTCGAATGAGCGTTAATAAACGTGGCGCGTTTATGTTTGTGATATGAATCGCTGTGAATCTGGTCATGTTGCTTTCTGCATTTTTCTGCCTACTTTTATCACGCTCTGCATCAATNAATAAACGTGGCGCGTTTATGTTTGTGATATGAATCGCTGTGAATCTGGTCATGTTGCTTTCTGCATTTTTCTGCCTACTTTTATCACGCTCTGCATCATGCTGAATCGAAAAATATTAGTTTATAGCAGTGTATTTACCCATTTTTGTGAGTCAGATCAATAAAACACAGTCACCATCCTTCAAGTGTTTGCCCTGACACTTTGGAATACTTCGACTAAAGCGCAACTCATTGCAATTTGAAAAGTTATCAATCGTTTCTGAAAGATGACAGATTCTTTGTTTACTTTTAAGGAACGTTTGATTGGTTCTTGGTGCGTCAATGTGTTTCTATAATCAACTATCAATTGACACAGAATACGGCAACAAAGTTGTAAACAATGACTTTATGAAGTGCTCCTTTTTAGCACTTTAGTCCAACGCTCTGTAAAGAGCGTAGCATAGTCACATTGGCGAAATAATACTGGCCAGATATTTAAGTTATAAGACAGGAATATACAACATTCGATATGAACGCAGTGGTTGTTGAATTAAGAAGAACTTTTCTTCTCTATCACATTTGCTTTGGTGATACCGGCATTCTTCATGCAGAAGTAAGCGGAAGCGGCTTGACCAACTGTGTTACAATCCTGATCAAACCACCAACCTTCTTTATTGTCGGTGCGATCGCCAATCAGCAGAGCGCAGTTTTTTCCGTTCGACAATGGCTAAATGATTAATAGTTTCAGGATTGAAAAACTACAAAGAGTCGTAAAAGTTGTTGATTATTCAGAAAAAGCTCTCAATTAGCGAACATACAATGCACATGGATAATATAAGGTTCTCTAAGGGCAGAACAACGGCTTTACTCTTAGAAAATTTGGCGTTAAATATCTTTTTTGGCACCTCTGACGACAAATGTGATTCACATGCCAATTTCTATTTTAAAAAGCTTTCGCGCTACAGGTTTTTGGTTTTAAACTATTGCACTTTCTTTAGGGCAAAACAGTCCCATCTTGCGGTTCCCATTTCAGCTCTCCTATTTTTAAATGAGAGAAGTTTGTACGTACATGTTGTGGCCACCAACTACCTTGATAGTCAACAGCACTGCCGTCGACCCAAGAGAGGCCTCCGTTGGTGTTTATAAGGCCGATCCATGGATCACTTGCAGATGTGTCATAAGCCAACTCTGAAACGGATTTGCTTGAAGCGAAAGGTGAATACTAATAATTTAAAATTATGACACGGGCTGCTTTATTACGTACAAATAACGCAAATCCACGTCATTTCAGCTTAGTGCAGCAATCAACCATGCTTAACTGCAAGTTGTATACATTTTAATTATTTTCTTACCTGTAAGAAAGTTGTTTTCGAACACCGAATGTATAGTAGCCAATGTTGCATGCAATTGCTGGCATTTGACATTGGCGTCGTTCCACGAAGTTCTCTCTGTAAATACCTTGTAGCATTTTCGCGTCGGACGATATAAGGTCCAATCCGAATCGCAGGACGGAGCCCCTTGACCGTCGACGACTGCAATTTGCAAACTCTCGTGAATAAAGACGGCTCACTTATGCAAATATCGTGCATTGTCACGTTGGATTCCAACTGATGGCTCTCTTTAAGAGGACTAAACCACCAAAACGAAAAGGCTACAGACCCTTAAATGAAAGGTGTGCTATCAACAGCGTTGTCTTGGTACAGTTACAAAATTACTTTCTCCGTCTGGAAAGTTAAAAAACTTTCTGCTAATCTGAACTTAAAATTGAAAAATCGGTAAGAAACTTAGATTGTTTGGTCTTTTACTAAAATAGCTTACTGAAATCAGTAACATTTTGGCTGGATAGTTTAGAAAAATGAATTATCAGAAAAATGAAGTCAGTAAGCAAAGCTGGCTCTCGTTTTTCTTCAAATGCTCGATAAAAGTAAAGTTAACTGAAACTGGAAATAGCCGGTAGAGTGAAAATAAGTCTATTGTATATAAGTTTGAAAAGCTCCTAAAGTAAGCTCGAAATACCTAGACAGCTCTAGAAATGAAAGAAAGAAAAGTAAAACGGAAGCCTACAACTTGTCTTAAACAGGACATAAATATCGTTGTGTGCGACGTTATTTACTCATGCAAAGGTTTTCATTTTACGATAGCTGTCAACTTACAAATAAAATTTTGCATGCAGACAAGGCATAGCACTATACAAGCGAGCTCGATTTTCATAGTACCGCTTTTCGTCGATCAGGAACAGAAGGGAGTTTTTGTATTTGAATTACTGAGGAGGTCGCTGTCTTATAACCACTTCTCCTTTGCTGGCACACCCATCAGCTCAAAGTTTGAAACTGTTTGAGTTGAGTCTTATCGCGAGTATGGTCTTTCACCTTCCAATGACGTTGCTTGAATCTACTAATTTGCCGTTGGCTTTACTGTGGGAACTGTTCGGTGCAAAGTACTCGCTCGCACGGTGCTCTGACGTGCATTGACGTCGAATCTGATGTTTACTGCTCGTGTGCTTCAGTTTATATTTCAGAATCGGCATGCGTGTCGTCTTTAACTTTACGTCACCATCAATCAGTAAGAGCTGGCAATGCTATGTCACAGATTTGCAATAGCGTACAATACGAAATAAGTGCTCTCGATTATTTTATGAAATTTACCGTCTTTAAACAATATCGATGGAGTAATAAACCATTTAGCTGTTGTCGGAGGAATCACTGCCTCACGGCCCATACATACCTGTGTCCGACGCGATAAAACGCTTCGCTGCTAGCTCAAAACACGACAATTAATTGTATATCTCATTTCTACAACAGAACATTTTGTTGCACGCAACTGAGATGCAAGTATGAGCGCAAAAATGGGAACCGCAAAATATGCAGAAAAGAAAGTAAAGACGAAGCAGTACTTAGAAAAAGAAAGACTATTCGAATAGATGCAAATATCGAGGGAACTGCGACAGTACAAGTACCCACATCTCACAGTGTCTAGCGTAATTACTATTAAGTGCACAACCCCGGTATACTTTCGACTGATCTTTTCTAGCCATCGCAACAATAGCGTGCAACCAAGTGTAGGCATTGAAAAAACATTTATTGAAAAAAACCATCTCTCAATCAGCGATAATTATGATACTGGAGCGATATGAGATTGATAACTAAAGTTATCATGGTAACGGTAATAATTACACAGAAATTTTAGTTGTGTTGCCATTTCAGACGCAGATCGCTTTCAAGTTGCAAAACAGACACTAGCAGCAGCACAATCTTATTATAGTCACTAACCACGACGGCGCGCCACTAATGATGACTCCTTGACTTAATACACTGGTTTTATCTTCGAAAATTATAGGCATCTGTAGTTAATTTGGAATAATGGTGCAATTCCAAATACCAGAAATCAAAATTAAAACTTATTTGTTGATATCGGCGATCAAATCTTCGCTTAATTATTACACTTCGCATATTTCAACATTCCCAGATAAGAAATAATGTTCATAAATCAGTTCATCATCATAAATTTGAAATCAGGAGTGAACAGTGCCATTAGTGCCGCAGTATTTTGACATCAACTAAAAGTTTACACGACATTTGATAGATAAAAAAGTGAATCCGTAACTGAACAGAGCATTCCTATTGAAACACTTGGTAGGTTTGCTGGTTGGGAAAGAACTGTCGCTTCGTGCCATAGCCCATGATTACGCCTACGTATGCGNGTAACTGAACAGAGCATTCCTATTGAAACACTTGGTAGGTTTGCTGGTTGGGAAAGAACTGTCGCTTCGTGCCATAGCCCATGATTACGCCTACGGAGGCGATGCCGAGGATAACGCCCATCACCACCGTCGTCTGTCCGCGAAGACTTTCAACCAAGCTGCGGTCGCGCGTTTTTTTGCACATGTAAGCTAAAATGATGGCAGATCTCTCATAAGAAGAGTGGGTTAGCAGTAATTTGACTAATGATTGCTGTCTTGTTTTGGAGAACTATGGCGAAGATGTTTAGCTCAAAAGCGCTTTTGCGTTGGAAAAGAGACTTGAAGTGAACAAAATTGTGCAGATTAGTTAGCATAGTGTCAAGCTGAATTTTTGCATCAACGTTCTCGATGCTAAACTAAAACTCTTTCTCCCTGTTATTGACGAAGAACTCTTAAGCAAAGCTCGCCAATCGCAATTTTCACGGCTGTCCCTGCCATGCTTCACCGCTTTTCGTCTCCTCACAGCATAACTATCTGACTGCAGTCTTAGTTTGTGATACTTTGCTAGTACGTGGATATAATGAACTTAACTGCGCCTTACTAATTCCGTATCCGCCCGCGCTGAGGACACCAAACGGTTGAATCTTCATATTCTTTGCCAACTGCAACGTAACGTTCATGGGGGTTGAACCGTTGCGCCCAACGAGCGTCACATTCATGCTGTCTTTACAAATAAAACTCTGAAGAATCGGGGCGTTTATTTCCGCCTTTTTCTTCCCCACACCAACAATTGAGTGATCTGAAATGCGCAAAGAATTTTAAAAGAAATGAATGCGTTACAATATTAGACGAGACATGATTCACGCTTGAAAATTCGTCATTCGCACCTTCCCTTCTGACTAATCGTCCTATCTCCGTTATTTTTCTACGCGACGCTGCGTTAGAAATATTTATACAAAGCAGCTCCCTGATTTATGTTTCATGTTCGGCTTAGATATATTTAACTTCCAAGTCATCATTTACAGTAAAAATCGTTTATAACAGTAAATCGCTCATACCGGTCACATTCGGCAGGTCCCACATTTACTGGTTTGAATAATTTCTACTGTCGTTTCATTCAAACATAACAACATGCACGAAGTCTTGTTTATGAATGCAAGAGATTCAGCCCAATTCACAAATAAATGAATGATGAAATGTAGTCTCACCATAATAAGCTAAAAGCTCACTAGATTGCACATCTTGCTCAAATATACCCGGGGAACTCAAGTGGAACATTATAAGTTATTTAAAAATGCAGAAAATGGCATTTACTCAGGTGCTTCAGTTCCAAACTGACGTCGTACAGTTCCCATCGCCATTCGTCAAGCCCCGTAGTCTTCTGCTTAGTTTTATTCTGAAGATATTTCATTTGAATGACATCAGATCTTAAGCGATTTGAAATGTAGTTATGCATTCGTGGTAAAACAATGCCACGTGGTCAGTGATGGTTACATGTCGAGAGAATAGGGTTACAAGCGTGGGTTTTGGAAAGAAATATACCCAAACTCCACACCCGCCACTAGAGCAAAAATTTTGCGCTAATTCTCGAAGTTTATCCTCCGTCACAGCGCAGTTCTGTTCCATTACTTTCCAGTTGTAAAATAATCCTTACTGCCGTGAACTGCAGCGCAAGGCGATAAGTGAAATTTCTGTTCCGCTCGCTAAGCCATTCGATGTACAACTCGGCGTCTTTGTTGCGATCATCTTCTGGCGAGCAATGGCCGCTAATTGCGGCATTATTTGAAACTGCCAAATCCGGTATGTCGTCGATATACTCTTTGTCATCGTAGGTCTGAAAAAAGTTATTTCATTGCATTGCTCTATATTTGAAACGGTCCTAAACTGCTTCATCCAGTAATATTTTGGCGTTATTTATTTATTCTTTTCTAGTTCGAATATTTGTTTGCTAATGTTGACAAAAATTTGGAGATGAGCTCGAGAGAGATGCAATTTAGAGATTTTTAAGCTATATTCAAGTATTAGACAAGACCTTGGAAGAAAGGGAGGGGGGAGTAGATTGTATCAGAGAATGTAAAATATTCAAAAGGATAAAAGATATGGAGAATGAGGACAAAGAGGCCGTAAACCATCCGCCAGAGCAATACTGGAATATTTTTCAGTCATGTGAAGATCATTCAAGAATAGCTCTAATTTCGGTTTGCAACGATTCCGTTGATCCCGACTCTTAAAATATAGATTCCTGCGAATATGATTCTGTTCCCGATTCCAAAAATAAAGACTCTTTTGACACAATATCGTTTCTCAAATAAAGATTTCAGGATAAAAATCAAAATCGGAATCGGATCAACCTCAGTAACCCGGGAAGAACAATTCCAGAATCGAAATCGCTACCTCCTTAAAAGTTCATCTCACCGTTGCTCCTACTCGATGCAATACCAGGCGTCCTTTCATTTCAACCAGCAGACAGATTTTCTGCGCGGAATTCTTCAAGCCCACTCGGCCATAACTGGGATCTTTGAACGATGAATAGTGCTCAGCATTACGCTTCACGGCTAGGTGTGGATATATCATACGCGCTAAATTATTGAACACCCATTAAAAGTTACTGAAAATGGAAGGTTACACCAGAGCGTGACGAAACTTGCACCACACCAGCAAAAAACTCATTCCCAAGTGGTATTATATGCAGCAAGTGTTAATTGTTATAACACATCTTGTGCAGTGCTCATTTATTTTCATATTCATAATTTATCTGTTCTTTCATCTGAATATCATGCCTCAAACGCTCCCCTATCGGCCATTTTCTTTTTAATCAAAACAGTGCATTCTGTTGTAACTGAATGTGGCTGGTCACAACTAGACAAAAGACAGGAATATAAAAATCACTCGCTGCACATCGCGCTGAGTTACGGTAGGTGGGGTGCAAGTTTTGGACAACGATCGCAACGTACGTTTCCTTTCTGTGTCTTTTAATAGCAGCGAGCACGCGCCAATTCGAACAGTTGCCAGGAAGATTACTGAAAGTGATCTCTTTGGGAGCACTTAATTTTAGCCGAGAGAAATATGTCGCACAAAACTTAATATCCAGTGCGCTGCTAAAAATTGTGTTTTGCATTTCACTTTGTGATGTAAGGCCTTGAGTTAGGGGGGAGGGTCGAATCTTGGGAGTGAAGGGAAAGAAGGATTACAGATTTTGGCCGTAATAAATTCGGCCGTCATAACTGCAGCGGATCTAAAATTTCGAAAGTACAGGGGATCCCCTAAATGAATCTTCTTAATTTTGCGCATGAAGCAATCTTTGTGACCTGCACAACGCGAGTGTCACTAATTAATGGTTTTAAAGATCAACGTTAGTAAATGCAAAAAACGAAGTATATCATTTCCCATCATTAACCACACCTTCCCGCTTCAAAGAGATTATTTCCCATATTGACTCGAACCTGAAGACATCCTCTCTATTTTGGAAAATTTTTCGTTAATTTTGGTAAGTTTCCTGATTCAAACGGGAGTGGTATATATGTAAAATGTTTGCAATCACACTAAGACCATAAAAATACTGCAGTTACACGTCTGCAAGCGCGACCATTGATCAGAAAACTGGATATAATCGGAAACACAACTGCAGCCATTGCGACTGCGTTTCCGTAATTTTACAATTCTTTATTGACAAAGTGTTTTGAAGTAGGCCCTAAAATGCAAACAATCGTTTCAAAAATAAGTACCTTTACGTTTTTCGGTAAAATATCGCATTTCAAATTAAACCACAAACCCATTTCTCACCTAACAGTCGTAGCCTTCTTGTCACCGCCATCAGTTATTACTGAGCAAAATACTGATCGCAGAAGAACGAAAGCAAATAGAATAAAGTCGGTAGCTTCGTCTCGAGGTCAAGGAATTGGCTGAATGAGTGAATCGGTGGCATCCGCCAGATGGTCGGCGGCCGAACGTCCTCGGGGGAATCGATTTTCGGGTCCTGAGAGCGGCGATGGCGGCGGGAAAATCTCCACGCCTCCGTGTCGCCGTCCTATTGCTCATTCTTCCGCTCCGCCGCCGGTCGTTCGATAATAAGGGCTTTATTGGGCTACTTTGCGATGCGACAGGACCCGTGCGCCCGCGCTAGATGGGCAGGCTAAAACAATAAAACACGCGCTGATAATCGTTACGACGCAATGCTTTCGGTTTTTTAGTTTTCGATTTCTTGACATCCCTGCTGGTGTTGAGCTAAAAAAAACAACGGTAGTGGATAACTGTGAGCAATAGCTAGCCATTGCTATCGGGTTCACAGCATTTTGGGCAACGCACAAGTAGAAAGTAGAGTTACATTCCATTGAACAGGCAGAGCATTTGGTGGGCCACACATAACCGTGAAATCAATAAAGTTATCCTGACTCCTCGCACGGTGAGGCGGTAAAATTGAGTACGTTGCTTGAAAGAGTTTCACGATGCAACGCTAAACTAATAATTATTTTTGGTTGATGGCACCCGAAAAACCGGCGAAAATTGCTTCTCAAGGGGAGGACTAAAGCAAATGAAGATTTGCTCTCTCCAAGTTATTTTTATTCACTACTGTTATTGCTTGAAAGCAACACGTCTTCACATGTCAATATTAGATTATATTATTGGATGACACCGTTTGATTTGTGTTCTAGGACACTGTAGAGTATAATTAGGTTTGGACCTTATCATCCACTAATATCTCTCTTTTATCTTGTTCGTCAGCCCCAGAGCAAATAGCTTCCCCAGTCGATCATGGGCGACTCAAGGTGATCGACAGTATTCTCTGAAGAGTAGTTAACCAGAAATGGAAATGAACCCTTACAAAAAGTACATCCCTGTGTGACAGTACACTGTCGTCAGTATAATACAAGCAATATTTTACTGTCATATTTGGCAGTGCAAATTATCCCATTTGCCAGTAAAATACTGCTTGATTTTTACTGACGGTAGTGTACTGTCACACAGAGCGGTACTTTTTCTAAATGTTCTTTAACTATGCTGACATTCTTAGAATATTCATAAATTTGGCTGACATTATGAAAAAGCGCGTCGATCGTCTAGGGAGATTGTTAAAAACTCTCCTATTCATGCACTTTTTGAACGTCAGCGTCATCATTTTTCAGTTAACCTAGTTTTGAAAGACAAACCGAACTGACTGGTAAGATCAGTCCGTTAACATAGCAACGATATTGTTCACTTAATCCAATTTATCAAACTATATCATCTTTTCTACGTTTCTCTTACCATTAGACTGTTTAATTTTGACAAGCGTTGCCAGCTCTTAGAGCTATTTACTGAGGAAAAACTTCAGTAACATTTTGCATCAATTTCACACGGAAAGAGTACCAGTTCTACATCAATTACTCGTATCACAAAAGCTATTTTTAAGAGTGGACTACCATTATTACTAAACATGTCCACTTTATCATCGGTAGTATCCATCGTGAAAGGCGCTGCAATGATGCCACTCAACGCCCTTCTTGCTCTGACAATTTTCTGCGACAAGAACCTCCGGCGAAGAAAAGAACTTGTCCTAATCGTTGCTCTTGCACTATCCAATGTACTGTTCGGCCTCGGTACGGTATTAGTAGGATGTTTTCAAATGTATTCAAGCAGTATGTTGACTGCCAGTGGTAACACCACCATCCCGATGGTCAGTTACTGGTCATGCTTCTTCGTACCAATGGACAGACGGAGACTGACTCGCTGAATGTGTGGTGCTTGTGCTACGCGCTAAAAACTAGACAAGAGTAGAAATCTGTTTTTAGAATTTGGAATTGTTGAATCCCATACAAAGATGAATGCTGAATAATCGTATCGCGTGTTATCATGAATCCGCCGTCTGGAAGGGATTGCAGAAAGCGTCGGGTAAAGTGCATTGTGGGGGTTTCGTTTCCCAAAATATGAGATATCAACTTTTGTAATATATTGCTTTACGACATCCTACATGCTTGATCCTACGCTGTGCAAACCTTGAGCGTGCACAGCTCTTCAGCCCCTCGCTCCTCTGCAGGTCAACTTCTGTTCTTTCCTGATTTCCTTTCCCGATCTCTTGATTCGACATGACCTATGAAGAACCTCTAGGCTATAAAGCTCAGACAATATTAACTAATCTGCGACTTCTCACGCTGTAATTATTTATGCCATCCCGTCGCTTGATATAGCTATCTGAGAACGCGGCCGATCTGTCGTCCGCCGGTCAGTGCGATCGAGATAAACAAAGGGTCCGAAATCGGTCGTCGAATCAGCGGTTGCTACGGCAACAAGCGTAACGAGATGGAGCACGCGCCGCGGTGTGTAATCATAGTCGATGTAGAGCTCTGTGTCACCTGCGGACTGCCTGATGATCTGTGCCTGGTCCATCGCCTATATATCGCGCACCCAACATAGTGCCTTCCTAAAAGGTAATCATACAATTAGCGAAACGCTCGAGCTGATGTTTTAGGGCTTCCTTGTTGAGGAGTAAGTAAATATCTGCTGTAATATCGCGAGACGATTTCTGGCTTCTCGCCGACATTCAATGACTCTATTAGACTGTTAGTCATTTGTAAAGAACTTCCAGTGTATCCTTATTAATATTTATTTGTGCAACTATCCTCGTGGCTCGTATTCAGCTGTTCGTACATTTCCTACTAATAACGAACCTAATGTGACTGTCGAGCTGTTATTACTTTACAAAAATTTGCATTCGAATTGCTTAGTAACTTCTTTATGAAGAATTTATTGATGACTGGCAATGAAAAAGTTCAGTTTGCAGAATTCAGAAACCTTAAAAAGGTATTACACGGGGTCTTTTTATAATGATGAATAGTTTTATAAAATGTCTACTTTACCGTTCTCGTATACTGTGCAAACGCATCACTTTTGCTTACAAATGTGATTGAAGTATTGATTACTATAAAATTTCAGCACTATCGCTCAATCATAATGAAGCCTTCACAACGCCGAAAAAAAACCCATATGGATGAAGTATACGATCTACAACATTTGAATGGTCACTTTACAAGGCTATGGAACCAAAAGACGACTATCGACAACAAGACGCCGCGATCATTCTACTTGAACCCAAGGAGTAAGCATTCTTTTTAAAAGATATTCTCATAGCTTCTTTCTGTCGGAAATCTGTTTTACTGTTTTCTTAAATGAGTTCGAAAATATTTTATACTAATTCTTTCAAGATAGAATAATTAGGACAGGATGATTTTACAAATTTTTGTATAGATTCGAAGCAGCGCTAAAAACTAATAGATTTAGGTACGCATTACATTGGAAAGACTGCTGGACGAAGTAAGTCGGCCGATGGAAGGCTCAAGGTGAGTGTCGTTGATGCGCATTCCTTTATTTCCTATCAATCAACGATTTGTTTACAGCGTACTGCCATATAATAATTACTCCCCATTGTTAAAGTGCAATATCGCAGTAAGCATGAAAATTTTAATTCTTACGGGATCAGCTTTTGCGCTAGAATCGTTCTGATTCTCTCAATTCTATCGTTCCAGTTTTATCGTATCAATATAGTTTATGTTTACTTCCTATGTAGAAAAATATACCTATCCCCAAGCCAATAGGAATAATAGATGTAAGCTCAGTTTGGAGAAAATTTATGCCAAATAACAGCAAAGTTCATGTCTAAAGCGGTTCATTCAGCCTTCAAATCTCGATTTACACCGACGGGTGATGAGCGGGAATAAGAAGTTGGACATGAGACGAACAGAGTTCGCTCCGGTAGACAGTCTGACGGGTAACTTGATGGCGAGGCGATACGAACGGCGCTTTCTCCAGTCGGATATTATGGAGAAGAACTTCTACCACTTTGCGCAGCCCGAGCGGGCTTTCGAGCCCCGCACTTTGCTTACCAACTTTACACAACCGAAAATCATCAAGTCGCGCAATTATCAGCCACCAGTCTTTCTTCGCAGAAATCGCTTCTTCGATGCCATGAACGTAAGTCACGTCACGGTTGTTAAAATATTACGAAATGGATGTGTGATTTATTGTATCATGCAATTTCTGACTATTTTCAATGAATACAACTCACTTTTACGTTATACACTTGGTTTATTTGAGATATGACCTACTTCACTAGGCTTTTGAGTTTCGCGCGTAGCGTCCACATACCGAAACTGAGACAATATGGCTGCGCCTTAAACCTCCGAAACACGGTCATTGTCCATGTAGTATTATACTCAATCAGCTTTTCTTCGATTGCGACCAAGCTTTAATGAAATAGGACGCTGGTATCCTATTTCCATTAAATATCTGAGATAGAGGCTTGTCCCATAAAACAGCTGAGCGTTGAAAACTGATGAATAGAAACCCAATTTCGCATTTTCATCAGCTGAATATTAATTCCGCGCATGATATGCGGCGACGGTTTCGCAAAGTTGAGACGCCATTCTTCAGTTACTAATTCTTAGCAGTTTTACGAAACAGAACTCTAGAGCGTAAATGGAACAGAGGCTAAACTTCCACAGTCTCACGCTGAACTCATCGAGATATGTTTGCAACATTCAATTCAAACTGATAACTTTAGATGAAGGGCAAGCTTAATTCCACTTGGAATGGCCATGACCAGCAGAAGAAGAAGGAGGATTTGTGGACGGCATCACCTGAGCCAGTTCTTGCGAGAAGTCTAAGTCCAACAGCATCTGTCTTTCGCGATCGAATTTCACCCAATATCCTCAAATACTCGCCGCGACTCAGTACTACTACGACTCATAGGACAAGATCGGCGCTGTCGAGGAAGAGCCCTCACAGAAAAGAGTGAGTCCTTGCAATATTTATGAAATACTATCTGATATATTTTACGATTGGGCCGAATATCAACAAATATATGTAAACTTCTCATGAAACCCCTCTGATAACACATATAACAACAATTTTCGTTTAATTTAAACGGTAGTAGTGTGCCTTTGTGTGAACAGAATCAAATTATTCTGTCAAATGTAGCTCGTTTGACACAATTATTTGATGCTAGTTTGAACGTTTAGCCGACTCCTTTAATTCTCGGATTTTGTTTGCGCGCTCATCGGAAGTGAACGTCATTTGAAAGTAAATGCATCCATAAAATTTATGAAATGCTCTTGATCATTTCCGAAATTTAGTAACATAAACGGCATCTTCTTTCAGAGACGAAGAACTAAAATACTACCAATTTGTTCAAGAAGTGACCAAAGATATAATCGATCGTGGCGTATATAGTGACAGAGTGCTCAAAAATATAATAGCCCATCACATGGAACGAAGAAGAAACGACTTGAACATGGTAAAAAAGATTTGCTATAGTCAGTTTAGATAAAAATACTGCAAGCATGTCGCGTTGAGTTCAAATAACTGACTCATGAATATTCGCTGTACTTAATGTTGTTTAAAATTTATTTCAATCCAAGACGGCTTGAATCGAAAAAAATCAGCTTCACTGCGATCAGTTCAATATTCTTTCTGATTGAAAAGTTACTGCTTCATAGGGAAAGTTCAGCGGTGAATATTGCAATCACATGTTCATTTGTTACGAAACCAAAATTTCATCAGCTAATATGGAAACTGAACGTCACTGATGTGCGCAAATTTCACAGCTCAGTTTATTCTTCTATATTCATAGCTAAACCGAGCGCGTAATATGGTCAAAAAGTTTTGATTTTAAAATGTTATTTGACAAATATTGGCAGCATTATTGCCAAAAGATATCATATATATATTAATCCTGCAGGACAAGTTTACAGAAAACATTCATTAGTTCAAGGCTTTGAAGTGAAAATAATTTTAGACGCGCATGCGTCAACTACTAATGAAACTCATGGATGATCTGGGAGTTTCACAAGAAGGCCTGTTTTCGACGCACGCCGAGAAAGCGTCACATCCAGAAAACGTTCACTTCAATCCAGAGTTATTTGTGCACGAGGAAGAG
>NIUQ01003096.1:0-18963 GCA_002796945.1 Plectus sambesii
CGAAGTGGAACTGTTGGAGACAACTGTGGGATCTTTCCGCGCCCTTCTCAAATACATTTACACCGGCAAAATTTCACTGAGCAATCTCAAAGAGGAACACGTTCTTGATATCCTCGGCCTTGCCCACAAGTACGGCTTCAGTGAATTGGAAGCCGCCGTTTCCGAATTCCTCAAGGTATATTCCACATCATATCCAGAGATCATTTAGACATTCTCGGCTAACCGATTGGTTTTATATTACTTTTTTGCACTCTTTGTTTTTTTATCAGTATCATGAAGTCTGAATAAAGTGTTTTCTGAATAATTCAGGATCACCTGGATAACGCATTTCTGGATAGTTCTGGATCATCTGGATAACGATCTCCTTTGCAGGCGGTGTTAAATGCGCGTAATTTGTGTACAATCTTCGGCGCATCCCATTTGTATTCGCTGCGCTCCTTGGGCGAGTTCTGTATGGATTTTGCCGACAAGCACGCGACGGAGATCCTGAGCACTCCAGGATTTATCCAGATGTCCGCCGGCGCCATTGAGCAACTCATTTCCCGCGATTCCTTCTGCGCCAAGGAAATAGACATCTTCAAGGCCATTCGCGAATGGGTGCTCAGCCATCCCGAAGATGTTCGTTCATTTGTTGTTCTATGTGGGCTGATTACTTATAGTCAAAATTTGCCGAACAATAAGTAGAAATCGTAGATTGAATAAGGCAAACTGCTTCGAAGAACGCTAGCGCTTCTATCAGTTTACGCACGTAAAAACCAAAAAATGGTGGGGAAGCATCGAAAAGCGAGCGCACCGTTGCCATCTACGGTACCTAGGGAGAATTCTTGTTAACGATCGAAAAATTTTTAATATAATTATCCAACTTTCTTGAAAGTAAACTTAGGAAGTCTTTCAGGATAATAGAATACTCGGGAATTCACAGTTACAAAAAGAATTGATTCGTTATGCGTTTCATCATACAGTCGAAACCGGATAAGTGCACATCGACCGGGCACGAAAAATTTGTGCACTTATCCGGTGTGCACTTATCCAGTTTCGACTGTACTTAATTGTGTCAAGGAAGTTTTTAGACTAAAGGAGCCGAGCTGATAGTCAGTCAGCTGCGCCTACCGCTGATGAAACTCGACGATTTGCTGAATATCGTTCGACCTTCCGGCTTGCTGCCATCCGACTCAATTCTGGATGCCATTAAGGAGCAGACAGAAAAGCGAACTATGGATCTGACATACCGAGGATTTATGCGTGAGTTTGGCGGTGTTTTCTGATTTGAACGAAATGAGATTAAAATTGATAGTTTTATGTTATGTCAACTTGTCGCCGAGTCTGTTTGTAGGAATGTAATGTATTGCAAACACTCGATAGGCTGTAATTATACTTTCAGTTTAGCGGATGCAAAATTCTGCCCTGATGTAGCGTATCGTTTACGTACCTTATATACGAGCTTAGCGAATGTAACAAATTTCAGTGCCGGAAGTAAATGTAGCGACATCGTTGCACAATGCGACGGTTACCGAAGGGGAATTGAAGACGGCGCTGCTCAATGGCGATATGCAAAATTACGACATGGAACGCGGCTTTACCAGGCATCCGATTGAGTCGGGCAATCCTGGAATCGTCGTCCAGCTCGGTACATTTTTATCCTTTATTGATCCTGAATAGCTTTATTTATACACCTCAAATTCTTACACTCTCCTCTTTGTTACTGTATTCACGCAGACCTTGAGCATTTCTCCAATGCGTAAAGAGATTCTTTTTGCAAAAATATCTGCTACATCTAACATATTTCTTGCCAATCGTTTTGAAGATTCCGATGTTTTTCAGGCATGCAGTGCATAATCAATCATATTCGTTTATTACTGTGGGATCGCGACCAGCGCTCTTATTCCTACTACGTTGAGGTGAGCAAATATGATTCGACCACTGAAAGCGGTCATACACCACTGGTCTGTACGTCTATTCATGCTACTATGTTTTGCATATGCGTTTAAAGGATAGCGTGAATTTGTGGCACGCACAGTTTTACGCGGCGTACATACGTCGTAGTATTATCGTGCGTCAGTTTTCGTTTCGAGACTCAAATTGTTGCGGCGCATACTTTCAAGACATGAAGATAACTTTATCGGTTTTCAAGCTCTGAAAATGTGTTGTTTTGTGTGAAGAGCAAAGTTTTGCTAATAGACGAGTGATACAATGCGAACTGCTTGAATGGCATTCTTGTTCAATTATCAATTTTGGCGGTAATTCTGACGTGATTCAGGTGAGTATGAACATGGAAGATTGGGTGCGCGTCATCGATCACTCGACTTTTCTTTGTCGATCGCAGCAACGCCTCTACTTTACGCCCAAAGTTGTCAAGTATGTTGCGATTTACATCATATCCACTCTAAACTGGACATTTTCCTTTGCAATAGATCCAACAAAGTTTTTGATTTGATTTCGAATTGTTCGTTTTGATTTGAAGAATGTTTAGTTTAAAGGGGAAGGGTATACATATATTTACTTGAATTTTTCAATGATTGATTTGCGTTTAGATATATTCGCGTCGTTGGCACGCATAATACGGTGAATCGCGTTTTTCATTTGGTGTCGCTCGAGGCCTATTACGTCACGCATCCGTTCGACCTCGATCCCACCACCGGCTTGCTGAGTACGTTTGATCCTTGCTTGTCTCTGGATTTGTCCTTAAATTCCTGGAGTTTTCCTTGGATTCCTGGATTTGTCCTTCGATAACTAGATGTGTCCACAATGTAGAATATGTTAATCCAGAATTTTTTCAATCGATTCTGAATTAATTTTGCCTACAACACATCAGATAATGCGTAAAATTACTCCAGAAACATTTGATGAGAGAAAATAAGAATTCATGATTCATTTTATGGATCAGTTGTTTTTGTGGATTGCCGGCCAAAACTCATAAACGCTGTTCGATAACAAAGGCATTTGTGGTTATAAAACATGCGCTGGGAATAAATTATTGGTTTGTTAATGAATATCCTCTACTGGTCTACAACATTCGGTTTGTTTCAGTACCATCAGTGAACGTGGCGACGATCGAGAACACGGCGTCAGTGATAGAAGGAGTTTCACGCAGTCGGAACGCGCTACTTAACGGCGACACGAGTCACTACGACTGGGACAGCGGCTATACCTGCCATCAACTCGGATCCGGTGCCATAGTTGTTCAATTGCCACAGCCGTATATGATCGACTCAATGAGGTTAGTTGGACCTGCCTTGCGATCGCGTTTATTTCATTAACGTCCTGTAAAGAACAAAGTGAGACTGTGTTGTCTTAGGTTGCTGCTGTGGGACTGCGATGATCGCCACTATTCTTACTTTATCGAAGTGTCGACCGATCAGAACACCTGGCATCGAGTGGCCGACAAAACGCAAGACATGTGCCGGTGAGCTAAGTCATCCGCTGATTACATTTATTTGTCCGGGAGTTTTTAAAAACCTCCTCTTAATTTAAATAAAGCTATGGAAGCTTTTGAAAAGACTTTTCAGACAATTTAACAGTTATTTTATTTTGATGAGTAACAAGAATTCTCGTCAGGGAACGTGATTGGCTAAGATACGCTTGCATTTTGTTGCTTGAATACCATTTATCATCAAGAATATAGGTGATTTCATGATTTTTGTATGCGTAAATTGAAAGAAAGAAGAAACATACACTTTCGTAGGAGTTCATCTTATTCAATCTCGCAATACTTTGTTACTGATCGGCAAATTTTGTGTATAATTCGAGATATTTAAATGTGACATTTCAGTGGTTGGCAATTGCTGCGATTTGAGCGACAGCCGGTTACCTTTGTGCGCATCGTTGGTACTTACAATTCCGGTAAGTAATGGCCAGAGATGGGCGCGGTTTTGGGCTTTCGGATGTATATGTATTGTTTCCGCGTAAAATCGGATATTTTCAAAATGAAGTCGAACTTTTCAAAAATCAACCTACAAACACTTCATATCAAATCGAACTCTTCAAAAAATTCAAAATGCCCAGTTTCATTTGGAACTGTTATACATTCATTTCCACAGCTGCCTTCGTGGTCTGACCGTCCCCGGCGAAATATACCATTTCTACTTGAATAAGGACATTTTCCAAATCAAGTCGGACACTTTTCAAACCAAACAGGACACTTTCAAAATCAAAAAGGACATTTTCCGCATTAATTTGACTATAAAAGTGTGCTCTTTGATTTGGAAAGTGTCCGAGTTGGTTTGGAAAATGTCCTTATTAATGTGAAAATGGTATAAAGATGACAATTGCAGCGAACGAAGTGTTCCACTGCGTGCATTTTGAATGTCCGGCGCAACGAGCGGCACTAGCGCAGGCGGACGAGATAGAAGAGAACGGCACGGGGCTTCAGCTCAATCGCTCCTCGTCGAATCGCTCCGCCGCCGCACCAGAGCAAGGCGGCCAGCCTTGAACATTCAACACCCACTTTCCTTTTCTAATCGGGCTAAAGGGCGACCAGTACGAGAGAGGTCCTGAAGCGATTCTCGCCTGATTACAATGTTTGCATTAAAATAGCACCGTAGGGTATTGTTATGGCCTCAAACTCTTACGTAACGCAGTTCATATCACGCGCCTCTGATTACGGTAGACTTCGCGTACCGGTCGCCCTTTAGCCTGATTACTCCTTTTCTGTCCTCCTGGCTACTCAAGCAGCTGTCCACAATTTTTGACGTGCGAACGAATCCAAACCGCGTTATCGTAATTCACCTACGCGGGATTTTGAATGTGATACGACTGTTATTGCAAGCACAGAAGAAATTCGTTAAATTTAGTCTCGACGCGAAACCATTCGTTTTCGGCTTCTGGCGAAAATGCGGTACGGATTCGTCTCCACGTCAATTTTTGTGTCGTTCTTAATTACTCTGCGGCCGTTTTATGAAAGGGACGCCTATTCGTATGATGAATACTCTTCGCCAAAATGAATGATTAAACAATCCCGTTGACTTTGCCCTCTCGGGCCTGTTTCATAAAACTGTCGTCATCACAATTTTTACGCTTCTCGTAATTATAATCGCAACAGTTGTGATTAAGACAGATTTATGAAATAGGTCCGAGGTATGTATTTCTTGCATATAACTAGTTCACCGCTTCCCACCGGTAGTACTTTCCGCAAATTACGACCGTGCAGTATGGCGTTGATTTGGGAATTGTACTATTCTAACTGTGCGCCTACTCATCATCGTGCAATCATTATTGTAGTCGGAATTTCTTCGTCAGTTATAGAAACGTTTTTCGGTCTCGCAACGAAAAGGAGCGCGATGAATATAGTCTAAACTCATTCTATCACACCCAGGTATATTTTAATCAAACTTGCACGGTTAACCGAAACATTATTATTCCCACAAAGATATATGCGCAATACCAGTATCGTACTTTGCAAATTACAGTACTTCTTTTGGAACTGACGAAGAAGTTTAGGCCCTATAATTTCGCATAAATGGAGCTTCTGTATGGTATTGAAGGCGTACGATGGTGGATACGTCCATAATTTTCACAGTGCATCTCATCGTGCGTGTCTTGGATTACTTGTTGGCTCGGCCTCTTTCCGCGCTCATTGTGCCCAATATAATAATAATCGCTTTTTAGAATAGAGAAGACAACGCGCTGGCCGAGTAAACTGTATATTGAATAAAACAGTGAGCATTTAACACAATAGACACTAAACACCGTGGTACTTGGGCAGAGGGAATATCACTGCATCACCGCCGATTGCGTTTGATGTGCAAACGACCACGGACCTGTCCCATGACTGTAATCACAATTGTTGTAATTAACACATTAGAAGCCTGGCGGTTGTTCAGCTGTGATGTACGCGGGAAATATTGTCGCGATCCCAACTGACCAATCATCGCACTTGCCGTAGTTGTCACTCAAACAATTGCAATTACAACAGTTCATGTAACAGGCCCCACAAGTTAATGGACAATCTCCGATGATTGGCATTCGTATAAAATCATTCTACATCTTGATCATCGAAAGCAAGCTTATCGCAGACTGGCCGGCAGTCTATGTCCATGACCACGTGGTCAATGTCCGCCGAGTAGGGCTTCACTTTGCCAATGCGTAAAACTGTGCACCTCCACACCTTGCCCTTCTCAAAATGGATGTTGTTGAGGTACTTCGAGCAGGCGGTCGCGCACTCGATGCTCAAATCGCGCCATGACTGATCCAACGAGTTCCACTTTTCTCTGCGAAATTCCTTCTCAATCTTCGGATTCGGAATTAGCAGTGATTCCATTTCTTCGACGATCGACGCCGACCGGCTAAACTTTCTCCGCTTTTCGCCGTTTTCGTTCACCTCTTGAGGGACTTCACCTGGAACGACGCAGAATGTATGAAATTAATCGAAAGGAAATACGAAGGTAGGTCACGCATAACTTTTTTTGCTTCCTTACTCAAGATAATATTTTCTGCATCATCAGGCATACCTAGCTCTCATTACATTTATCTATGCCAAACGTGAGCGCTAAAGCAAGTATAAGAAAAATATATTGTTATCGATTTAATTCTGTGTTTTTGAGGCGTATTGTTGTCCTACGAATGCAAAGCCATCGAATCCTCACTTGTATCGCCATTGGTGGCCGCCGATCCAGCTTGAATTGTAGTATCAATGGTTGAAGATATATCAGCAGTGCTCGATGTAGCGACTTGCTGTTTCGATTCTTCCAGCGATACTTTAGGCAAATTTTCTGGCGTCTGTGAATTATTGGCCTTTGTTGCGGCGGCAGATGAATCGATTGAACTAGGGACTTCGCAGCCGATAGCTTGACCGGCTTTATCTAAAGTTTTGTAAGTGATCTACTGCTATATAATTACGACCATACCAATTGGTTCTCTCTTTGACTCTTTGGCAGACGGTTGAGATTCTTTGGTCACTTGCTCGATTAGATTCACTAACAACTCCTTAATTATTGCGGCGTCGGTCATTAAGCTTTCGCCATTTATATGTTTCGCAAGTTTTGTATTCTTGGCAGCCTCTTTTGTATTCACTTTCTTTGGTATTGCTTTTGTGGCCAGAGCAGTCGTTTTCTGTTCGCAATTTACTTTGGCATCTCCATTTGTGACTTTGGTCGAGCTGACATCACTTTTTCCATTCATCTTTGGTTTAGAGTTGGCAGTGGGCTGCGGTTGGCTGGGCAAGTCGACACTTTCCGATTCTTCACTCACCGAGCCGAGTGAGCCCGAGTCGGTTCTCAGTTGCACCAGTCGCTCTCTTCGCTTGACGCGTTCAGTCTCCACTTTGCCCTTTTTCACTTGACCATTGGCGATTGGCAGCGTCCCATGAGCATGCAGTATGCCGCCGGTTGCCTTTAACGCCTTGCATCCAGTCAGCCAGTACTGCTTGGAAGTTGGCAAGAGAGCCATATTGACACGGTCGGCGACACCGGTTGGACAAACCTAAGAAGCCAGAGATGTTATTATGCAGTGACAAGTTTGCACTCAAATTGTAGCTATCTTCATCATGTGAGACATAACATAGTAAGTAAGGACGTGAGATAGTTGTGCTGGTTAAATAATGCTGGCATTTTTTTAAGAAGAATTATCAATATGCTCAGATTCTATGTTATATATTCTTGTCGTAATTTATGTAAATCTGGCTAGAATTATTTCATCAGTGCAACTATGCTACGCCCTTAAGACATTTTTCGAATGAGCGTAAAACTCCCTTTCCGGGACTCAAAATTTGTTACTTCAGCACTTATGCCGCGAATGATGGAGACTAGAGAAATATGCACACTCCAAACTTCTCTCGCCGCCAGCTTTATCTCAAAATCAGTTCGGACACTTTTTAAACCAGACCTTATACTAATTTGAACTTTTCAAGCATCCAGTTTTCAGTGAAAATTGTCCAGAAACACATCTTAGGTTTAGAACTGTCATAATATAAATTAGCGGTGGCTTTATTTCGATGCAGCTTTGAAACTCACTTTTCGGCAATCACCTTCGATGACAACGCACCGATCGTTGACTTCATTGGCTTCGAGATTTCGATTCAACGCTTCGATGGCGTCTGTGTTCCAATCTATTGCAATGACTTGTTTGGCGCCTGCATGTACCAGATACGGTAGCGTGTAGTAGCCAATACCTATAATAACGGCGTTACAGGATTGATAGCAAACTGAAGTTGTCGTTATCGAACCTGCGAACAAATCAACTACAGTCTCGTGGTGGCAGTCGAAGCCGGAGATGCGCGTCTTTTCACTCGCATTCTGGATGCTATACATGCACTGCGTAACATCGTACAGGTATCTGAAGTGTTGTCGCAAAGTTTTCTGGCTCATCGCCACTAGTGAGATAGAGAAAGACGGAAGAAGTGGTCTCGATGATGAGAGAGAGTGATCACCCCCCTCGTCGACTCAAAGCGGCGCTCGTTTGTTGACGACCAGTAGGAAGGGGGGAGGCAGCGGGAGGGAAAGCGGGCGGCGGGGGGACGACGATTCCGGTCGCGCGCTCGGCGCACTCGAAGCGCCAATGCCAGGTCGGACGAGCACAAGGCGCTGAGTTTCGCATTTCGCTTCACCTGCGCGCTTTAAAACGCCGTCTCCTCCCCGTACCAACACCCTAACCGTCAATACACTGACAAAAAACCGTCCATCGCACAACAGCCTTCAATCTCAGTTGACAGCAAGCGAGAAATCGAAGAAGCGAGCGCTGCAAGCACTTACCGGACGCCATTGTCCATATGCTCCACCCAACCGTGATCGCCATATAATAAGTCGATGTGAGGAGCGCGAAACTCGTCGTCCGCGATTCGCCGTTTTCGGCCAAGTCGAGCGGTTTGTAGCGATTCTGCGACAATCTGCCATAATCGTCGGCCTGCAAAGAAAGTAGCCGTTTGAACGAGGGGATTGATCACTAACTTTCACTACAGCTGTACGTAGTAAACTTTGTAAACAATTCGCATTTCTAACAGAAGTAAACTCGGGTATCAGCTATACTTACAAGAACTGCGTTATTTCTTTTGTAAAAAGCCAAATCATAGCCGTCTGTCACGCGTTTTATTCTGAAAACGAGGGTGAAGCTATGATAAAATATGCTTGTAACTGCATTTTTCGTTTTAAAGTAGAGTCGAAAAGGCGCACAAAAGTTGATAATATTGCAGACTCACTACCTTCTTTGAGTCTTTAGCTTTGCAGTAGCAGACTCACGACTCTTACCGAGCCAATGGCCTAAGCCAAGCCTAAGCATTAAACAAACTTGACGATATCACAGACTCACCGCCTTTTTTAATGTGAGACCTGATTTTCTCTAACTCAAAAGCACATCTGCGAAGGTCACCTCACCGATCATTCGCCAGTTGGGATGTTGGAAGCAAGTGTGAGGGAGGATGACCAAATCGCCATGCTTCTCCCACTTCTTCGGCAGATCGCGGTGCATGTCCTCGTTCCACAGATGGAGCAACTGGGCTTCCGTTTTGACGGCATCGAGCATTTGTCCGAACGAACTGCCCTTAACTTTAGCGGCCGCCGGCACATCGTCGACACTTTTTCTCCGCGAGACCGAGGCGTGCTGAAGGGACGAAGTCGGCTCGAGGCTTGTTTGTCGCTTCATCTCTGTTCACAGTTCCGACGACAAGAAGCTTACGCGACCGCCGCGCGGCTAGGAATGAGAGACGAGTGGCCCGAGGGCGTCGGTCGCTGAACAGGATGCTGTCAATTTACCGCTGAGTGTAACGTCGGCTGCGACGCAACCGCTCAATGCACTGCTGTTTCTTAGCTGCGTTATACTTAGTGATAGTTGCGCCGAGCAGCAAAGTTTTTCGGAAAGGCGCCAAATCGCAACTTCCATTTGAATTAGTCTGTTGGCTAATTCGGCTTGCATGGTTGTTTCTCGACCCTGTTTCTTATATACCATTTTCATTTTCAAAGAACACCTAATGTTCCAAATATGAAGCAATTTGGTCTCTTTATTTCAGAGGTTTTTTTTTAGAAAAAGGGACTCCAAGTACTATCGATGCACTTTGTACAGCGCGACTTTACAGTGCACAGTGAATAATTACTCGAGGCCCGGTGCGCTAAAAATGTCAACGACTAAACAAGTATCGTAAACAATCGACACCTTTTCTACTCTTACTTCGTTAAGTGATGTTGACTGCTTATAAATCATATTATCTTTGAAAAGTATTCAGTTAGATGGCACAACAATTAGCGCTACTCAGTTCAAGCATGTTCCTAATTCGATCTTTTACTATTATGAATCAGCAACGTCTAATACAACTCACCGCGTGACAACGAATAATCCCGCAACTCGGTATTATGTAAGTTTAGGCATTCAGAGCTATACTTCGATGTTTGATTGTGTTGATTGTGAAGGCAAGATTTTGTGTCGCCACGAAAAGTTGCGTTGCTATCTTGCAGCCGTCAACTGCTTTCATTTAACAACGATTAAACAGATTTGAATTTCATGCTTGTTATTGTGACTTTTTCATAAAACTGTAGCAATTGCAGAATTGAAATATTGCGGAAATGCAAGCGCAGGGATTGATCATTATCTGTTTTTTTGTTATTTCCTGGTTGTCTGATCAATCACCGCAGTTCCTCAATTCTGCAGTTGCATGAGTTTTATGAAACAAGTCCCTGGTTATTTGTCGAAGAAATTGTGACTATATATTCAGCGACTACTGTGTCAGCAAAAAACGACTACTTCAATAACGACTACCCCAATAACGAATACCAAAGCAACAACAACAGCAACAATAACAACAACAACAACAACGACCCCAGGAGCAATTTCATCAATAGCGACTACCATAGCAACAACAAATGCTACTACAATGACAATCAATTCAAGTACGACTACAACAATGTTCGTCACCCATCCCTCCACAACGTCACAATCCGCCACCACTTCTTCGAAGAAAGCTCCGTTGATCAGTCGGCCATTGCTTAGCGTGATGTTTTTCGGATTTTTAGTCTCATTCGTGTTTCGAAAGTTGCACGATGACTTCGCGTAAAGCAAGTGATGTTTTATGATCGCGGTTATTAAAATTTTAACCAAACACAGGCGCGACGTTAAAAAACGGAATTGGGAAATTCAGTATCCATAGTTACCCAGTACATCTCTTATAAAAAACTCCATGCTCGAATTCAATAATTTTGTTTCAAATAAAATTTCGACGTCTACAGTTTATTGTTCTTAAGTTTTAGCTCAGTTTCATTATTCTGGGTCAACGCTATATAAATATTGTACCGTTACTCTTTAGCTATCTTTCATATGAAAAATCTCGCATTTTTTAATTTAGGCATACAGGGACGAAAAATGCACTAGTTTCGAAGATTAAGAAATAATTTAAGCTAGAAATTGCTCTATCAGAGACTGCATTCCAATTGGTTTTGCTCAACATTTGCTGTGAGGTGAATAAAAGAGAGGCAACTTATATGACTGTGCATAATCATTCCACAATAAATTTATCGTCGCTAACACAAGCCTCATTCAAACGAACAATAATCCTTGTGGTATAAGAGAAAGAGAATGGCCGCTTGGAGAGCGCATGTCAAATAAAACGCGCATATAGCAAAGCGGTGATCATATTTCGTAAACTGCTCCAATATGGTGATCACTTATGATACATGGCAGAATTACAGCGTAAATTGTTTGTGCAACATACCTTGACGCTATGCTTCATTTGATTAATAGTTTAACGAAATATCTATCCGTTGCTCTCCTTATCGTGCAACTTGGGTGGAGACTTGCAATATCTCTAAAGACTGCGCCCGCATCTAAACCAATATATCTTTTACAATGAGTGTAAAGATCGCGTTTTGTTACTAGAAAGTGTCGAGCAAAGTTCGCAAATGGCAGAAAAGCAAGGCATCAAACATTAGACGCATCACTTCTACCACCGGCTCACAGTCCTAATGACCGACCATGCTTATCGATCGTTTCGCATGGAGAAACATTGAATTATTGTAACAGATCAACCAAAAAGTAATCACAAAGGAAAATTCCAAGAATAGAGCTGGCTTCAAAATAGTTTGATCAAACTGATTCGACCGTTCTGGGATTGACGTGTAGATATTACATCGTAAGACGGCTCACGATCCTAATGATCGATCGTGTATAACGGTCATTATGCATTGAGAAGCATTAAAGTGTGATAACGGATCAACTAATTAGCAATCGCAGAGGGAAACTCCCATTAGAAAATCGGCTTCTGAATCCTTTGATCAGCCAGAGTCGTTCCGGGATTGACTAGGACAAGACAGGCCCCGTTCTGTTGCGCTAATCTTGAACGAAAAGCCTGATTGAAAAGAAAAGGTATGCGCCAAGTTTGAATTGACTGATAAAATGAAGAGTTATTAAGTTGTGAATATTTTTGACTAAAAAATCGAGGAAAACTTCTTTTTTAGGAGTGTTTTTGGACAATGATTAGCTTTTATGAATAGTTCATAGGCTGATTGCCATAAAATATCGTAAATATCTCACTTAAGATGGAAGCGCTCTTCCGACTGGCCATTGATACTTTTTACAATGTGTGAAAATTGACTAAACAGCTTAAAAGGAAACTTTAATTAGTTTATCGTACTTATTGATCTTTGGCCAGCAAAAATTATTGAATATACGTCTTCCTTAATGCATTAGAAATAGTAAATACTTTTTGGATGATGTTCTCGCCCATCAGATGCCAGTACAGCGTTTAACCAACAGCCCTTGATCGGTTACTGTCCTCTCATTACGCACTAAAAAGGAGCTCGATCAATACAGTATTTACTTAACTTCACTATTGGTGTCCAGATGTACCCGCATTTGTCAATGGAGCAGCGTGTTAAACACTGTTAAATTTCCCAGTATGCTTGAATTGATAGGGTGCATATTGACTTGTTTGTCAGTTTGGGTGTCCTCCTTTCCAACGCTAACACAATTTTGGAAACCGTACAATAATTTGAAGCAACAGAAAGTTCCTTTCAAGCTGCTGGCTCTGAAAGCCCAAAGCCACCAATCCGCTCAACGTAAGGAGGGCAATCCTTCGCACTCTTCAGAAGTCTAAACATCATTTATATCACTCGACTAAGGAGACTCACAGGGCGCTGTCTTAAGCCTGTTGAAGTACCGAGGAATTATGCCGTTCCAACTTTGATATAGTAAAAGGTGAATTCAGGTTAAACAATACTCCTGCAGTTTCCAATCAACCACTACCGGCTTATTCTTGCACATCCTGTATTATTTGAGGCAACCAGTCTGAATGTCCGGCAAGAGCCAGAGGTGGGCACTAGTTGGCGGCTAGCTGGTACAAATTTGTAACAGAAGAAATTTGGGTAAAACTAAATTAACTAATGTATATCGGCTGCGACGATTTTTGCTTGCATTTCTTAGTTTGATTTCCATAGTGCTACTCTCGTTCAAAGTAACTTGCTTTGCATTGCGCAGTTAGGTGTCTTGCGTGTCTCTCCATCATAATTAGAGCCTGTATTGAAGCGAGACTGAACAGGTTTTCAAGATACAATTTGAATACAATCCACTGATTTTATCGCTAATTATTTGCAGCTCGCTGAATACAGCTATCCTGCCGTCTGCTTTACGCTGGAGAGTAAGTGATTGAATAGGTATTTCTTTGATCGCCCAAGTTGCATAGCAAATTTATATCGGCTGACGAAACTTTTGCAGGTTCATTTTACATACAGTATGCTTCGTTTGCTTACAAATAAGACTACGGTAATATATTGATTGACAAAATCAGTTATTGTAACTTTACTTACCTGCTACTGACCGCACAAGCATATTTTCAAAATATAAACGGAAATGTACAAAGAGTACTTAAATCGCTCGAAACTGGGAGACACATCAAAGTCTCGTCCTCAAAGGAAACTGACATCTAATATCAACAATAAAAAGCTACGGCACCATTTGGACAAAGTAATTAGCGAGTTTAGTATTCTTCCTAAAAAACGGGAGCCATGGATAGTTGTGAAACATGTCTTAAAGACAGTATTTTGGGCAACAGTGTATTTGGCGTTCAGCTATTTGACCATCACTATGTCGTTCGCAGTGATTCGACAGTATCGCGATGATGAAGTGAAGACAAATATGAAAGCCGTTATCAACAACAACGTCACATACGTACGTAGAATTATGATCGATTTGCTTATCAAAAGGTTTAATAGGATAAGCGGATGACTGAATTAGCCTTTGGCCCTCTTTCTTTAAAACAACGCTTTTATTCTTTCCATTAGCAACTATATTGCTCTTCAATGCAGGCTCCTATAGAAATATTGACAGGATATGCACACGATTTATGTACTTAGAAATGATAGGAGTGATCCATGTGAGGGCCACTACGAAGCATGAAGAAGCCTTTAGTTATCTACAAAAGGTAGGAAATGCCACTGTCCTGAGAAGGCTAAGTCGCAGATCAGTGGTAAGCTCTCGCTTTCATAGTTCACAGTTTGTTCCGGTCATCTTCTGTTAGAGAACGAACTATAGAATGAATACTACGTGCGATCAAACCCTTTCAGCTTCCGAACATGACAATTTGTTTAAAAATTAATACATTGGAGCTGTTCAACATTTACTCTTCATCGAGCTTGAATTATATGTCAGCTTGGTCTCGATTTTTCTACGAAACTGTTTCACCTGAAGGCATATTTAAAGTAAATAAACGCCAGATTTACGGTGATGAAATCTATTTGTCTCTGCTCAAATATCTCGCCATGATATATGAAGCGGAACGGGCGTGGGAGTCAGGCCTTACACAAATTTCTAACTTCCACTCGGAAGAAAGTGATGACTGGATTGCATTGAGGGAAATTCTAATGCCGCATACTGAGCGCTTTAATATCACTCTCGAACAGCTGAAAAGCGTTTTTGATGGAAAATTTTGCCCTGTGCTAGGCGACAGGGAATCGAACAATCAACTTCTTACTCTAAAAATTCAAGGACCTGAGTGTGCCGCTAGAAGTAAAATTTCGTTTATTGGCATGGATACAATTTGCTTGCGCTTGATGGGATATAAAAAATATCTGAAACAATTGGGTATGACAGATTATATTGAATTGAATATGTACGAGGACGGCAATAATCAGAAATGGTGTCAAGAATTTACAATCGACCTTGGCAGTGAAAGCAGAAGTACACCGCGACGAGCGACAACACGAAATGATACATATGCTTACTATTACAATCATACTCCTGGCAGAGGAGTAATAGACATGGATATTGGCGTAAAGGCGCTTTATCGAAGGCTGCCATATGTGAATGGCAACATTCAGTGCTCATCCGATACGAGTCGGGAAGAGTGTGAAAATAAATGTTTCAGAGGGTGGATCAGGGCGAATTGTCATTGTTCGCCGATCACATTCAATTTGACAAGTAAGTGCAATACATCACGAAGAAGAAAAGCCGAGAATTTTCGATTTGTTAAAAATCAAAAAAATCTTTCGAATTTCTTTCATTATTATCATTGACAAGCATGGTCGAAATTTGAGTTTGGATAGTCAAGCCAAAGCTGAAATTTTCTGGAGAGTTGTAAATATAAAAACGTTAACATTTTAACATCCTCAAACAGTATTTTGCATGTACAAACGGGATCAGTTATGGGAATCCTCTGCACCCCTAAGTTTAAGGCACCCCGAACAGTAAAGATACTAGTGTTTGGGGATTTATCCATTCGGTCCCTCCATCGAAAATTCGATCCTGCTCCAATGGGATAATGAGCAAGCGGCGACCGCGAGTCATATAGAGTGCCTCTTAATTCTCACAGATGTCGGTATGGTTCGAAATTCTTTTGAAGCAAGTTTTTCTCTTTCAGTGAAAAAACTGCATTAGAATCAGTTTTCAATACAGTAGAGAGATATGAAGAATTAAAAAAGTTCCGCGGTTGTAGGATATTGAGTAGTTGATTGTTTTATAATTCTCCGCTCACGATGTATGATTTAAGTTTTTCGAAACAATATCGCACATTCTGACCTAACATAACTTTTTTAGTAGACATATTTAGTTATCGCAATTGCACAGTGGATGATTATTCAATCTGTCTGAAAAGATATACGGAGAATGCGACCTGTTTGTGCACAAATAAGTGTGTACCGTTATGCGAGCAATGGCACTACGAGTATGGTGTCCAATCAATGGTCTCTTTGTATTCTAGTTCATTATTAGTACTCCTCAAAACATTTGATTATGTCATCATTGAGCAAGTATTCACATGGCCTAGTTTCGAAGAGTTCGCTGGAGCTTTGGGAGGCGCCCTTGGAATCTGGCTGGGACTCGATTTTGTGATCATCATTGAATTCATTGTCATGCTAATAACAAAATTAATCAAGAATATTTTGCTGAGAAATGTTCATAATTCTGAAGACGACAAACATGAGGATAGCACCAGCGTCAAACATGGAGAAAACAACGTTGAAAATGGACTATCATCATCACATGAAACAAGAAATCGTATAGTTGAAAACCAAAAAAAGTACAAAGAAAGAGAAAGTAAGATTGGCGGGACAAACATTCGCCAAATAAAGGAAACTGAAAAGCAAAGGACATCAAAGAAGAAAAGAGAGAGTTACCCATTGGAAAAGAGACATGTGCAGCAGAGAAGAAAAGGCTCAAAAAATAACAGAGTGGACAACGCGCTAGCAGGTGATAAAAAAAAGATAACTGATGCCCACGAGGAGCGTCTTCAGAATTGCATAGTGAATATAATGGAAAATGCTGACACAGTTCAAGACGAATCTAGTGCAGATGCTAACTTTTCCCGTGCTCGCAATAAATTTCTTCGAAAAATGCTCGTCTTGATCTTAAATGGCGACGCTTCGAAAAATAAACGAGCCCTGTTTCTTCAACTAGCTGAAAAACTGTTTTGGGCAGTAATTTACTTAGTTGGTAGCGTATTCACGACTTTATGGTGCGTTGAGTTGATCAACTTGTACTTGTCAGACGAAGCAATTTATTTTCCTTCGCTTATCATTAATCGATCAGTTTCATTACCACCGCCAACAATTTGCATATTTTACAACAATAAACCATTTTTTGAAAGAAATGGCAGCATTTCTAATGCTTTAATGGATTATTTCAATCAATCAAATATCACTAGCGCATCGTTTATTCAAATTTCTAACAGAAAAGACTGGTCCGACCCTCTTGTTTTCATTGGACTTTTGTATCTCAATATTCTTTCCACTTCTGAGATTAACTACCCTAACAGCAGTTTTATTTCGGAGTACGAGACGCAACTCGACATTGCAGCTGGTAAGTTATGTACAGAAAATATTTTTACAGTATGTTGCAATCTTAAATAATGATAGAGTTCATTAGCCCACTGTTTAATTATTCTATCAAACATGTTATACTTTTACCGTGCATAAATGATGGCATTTAGCTAAGTTTCTCTCTGAGATGCGTAGTTTGCTAAAGAAACTGCAATAAACTATAGGTGCGTCGCGGTCCAGCCCTCGGTCCAGGCTGCGGTTCGGTCCCGTCGACCTTACTTGCGATTTTTCAAATTGTTTTTTAGACTAAGAAAGTACTGCATAAAAGGTGTTGAAATCAATTGAAAAAAACTTACTATAACGAAACTTATGACGCGCATTTTTTATCGCAAGCCTGGACCGGACCGAATGCTCGGTCCGATCCACTCGGTCCGGTCCAGGCTTGCGATACANTATCGCAAGCCTGGACCGGACCGACCTATGCTCGGTCCGATCCACTCGGTCCGGTCCAGGCTTGCGATAAAAAATGCGCGTCATAAGTTTCGTTATAGTAAGTTTTTTTCAATTGATTTCAACACCTTTTATGCAGTACTTTCTTAGTCTAAAAAACAATTTGAAAAATCGCAAGTAAGGTCGACGGGACCGAACCGCAGCCTGGACCGAGGGCTGGACCGCGACGCATCTATACAATAAACTTCAAATAGCAAAGGGGGAAGGCAGTAGAGTGAAGGGAAACGGTGCTCAATAATTTACAGTAACTTGGGTTGAACAGGCTGTAGATGGTTTGAAAGATTCAAATGAAGCAGGGAGCACCACAAGGCGCAAATGACAATTTGAATTTATTTTAATTGATATAAACATGCAGAATGTTATAGCTTTTGCCCAGCAAAATTAACAGCGCTAATGGAATACGTGAATTTGTAGGCGCCGCGGACAGAACACATTAATATTAGGGATAACGATAGAAATAACCTTTAAGTGTTTATAATCAGCTAGTGTTTTTGACGTTTACAGTAAATTTGAAGTTTTATCAATGGATTCTAACAGCCGATTTGACAGTTAAAAAATAAAGTAAATTAAAGTTTATATTTATCTCAACATTATTTTTCATACTTCTTAATCCTTTTTTCTTCGTCAAAGTGAAAAATAATCTCAAAATCACACAGACTTTGCAATTTTGGGGCAAAATTAAATATTAGGTTGCCCAATAAGTATTTGCGCTTTCATTATTTAATGCGAAGATATGCCCATTCAAATAATAATAATAATAATAATAATAATAATGGCTCTATTCGACAATAGCGGTCCAATAAAAAAATAGCGGTCCGAAACATTAATAGCGGTCCAAAACATTAATAGCGGTCCGAAAAAGAAACTATAGCGGTCCGAAAAAAAGAACAGCGGTCCTAAAAGAAGGAACAGCGGTACGATAAAAAGAATAGCGGTCCTAAACAATAGCGGTCCGAAGAAAGAACAGCGGTCCGAAACAACAGCGGTCCGAAAAGACAATGGCGGTCCGAAAAATGTATGGCGGTCCGAAAAAATGTATAGCGGTCCGAAAAAAACAACAGCGGTCCGAAGAAAGAAAGGCGGTCCGAAAAATGAAATAAAAGAGGTACGAAAAAATAAACAATAGCGGTCCGAAAAAAGAACAGCGGTCCAAAGAAAAGATCAGCGGTCCGAAAAGAAGGATGAAGAGCGGTCCGAAAAAAAGAATACCGGTCCGAAAAATAAAGAATAGCGGTCCGAAAAAAAGAATGGCGGTCCGAAGCATCGCCGGCTCTGGATGAATTAATAGCGGTCC
>NIUQ01003097.1:0-18937 GCA_002796945.1 Plectus sambesii
CTTTGTAAGTATCATTAGGTTGGCGAATCAAACTCGTTTAACACGACCCTAATATTCTAACGGGTGATGCTTGCAGAACGCCTTTATCTACATTTACTTGGTCAATAGCTTCTCCCGCCTTACCGACGTCAGTGTGTTTGTAGGCGATCTCGCTGGAACTCTACACCGGTGAGTTATTGCGCTAAACTATAATCAGATATCATAATTATCGCTACTTTGATGATGCTAAGCGGTGTGACAGATATGTCTTGCATCTTTACGCTTTTCCTGGCTTCCTAAAAATTGCTTATCCGGCTAGTTGGATGCCAGCCTTACATCTTACCCCTCTCTCTCGTCTGTATTTCTTTAACATGCATATATCATTTTTATTTCGAATTGAAATTTTTTTCTTAGCTACCTGGATGTTTTCCAAACCGAACTGAAGACTTTTCCATTAATTCTGTTATTTTATCTAATTTGCTTGAAAGAAAAGTGCCGAGTCGATTTTAAAGTATCCAATTTAAAGTAAGAATTGTGAATCATGAGAAAATTTTGTTGTTTTGGCGAATACTCTTTAAAAATTACAGCGTGGTTGAGTTATTTGAATTGCTTGGCTTTGATCGAGGTCAGCAGAACAGCGCTTTCATTCAAGAAAATCCTGAATCAGTGGCAGTCACCAGCCTGATGACGACTACTCGAGAAGAGTGCATCTATAGACTTCAAGGAGTTTCATATTCACTTCCAACCGATCCTAATTATCGGTTAATGGAAGGTACTAAATAGTTTTTGACGTAACTTAAAATTTTCAACAATTTCAACAGCTTAATTTTGGAAACTCTCGGCATGCTCTAGAGTACCGGTATCTCCTACATGTGTCGTATTGAAGTTAACTACCGTGTAACGCATATCGGGTGGCGTTCGGAATAGAATTTTCATCGAACGGCTGACCTTTGTTCAGCATTTTGTCGCAAATGCAGTTTCAATGAAAATTGGACCTGCAGGCTTTGCGTTAGAACGCAGGCATGTGTAGGCCCTTTTGCGCCCAAAAGCCTTGGCAAAATTACGTGGCAAGTGCATAGTCCAAAAAAATTAGGAACTTGAATCTCGGGCTCTTGACTTAGCCATGGCCACCGAAATTTGGGGGGAAGTTATCATGGGCGGATAGTTTTCGCATCGATACTAAAAAATATGAGAACATTTTTTAGCTAAGTTTCAGTCAACTAAGAATGATTTTCTATGAATTCAGTTTTCATAAGATGGAACCTGACTTGCAGTCTACTGAACTACAAAATGCTCAGCATGGCTAATTTCGAATTTTTTTCCATAGTAAAACAAATTGCTGGCATTTAACCGTAGTGCGTTCAATGCCTGAGACCGTCAGATGTAAATAAGAAATTTCGCCATTTTGCTAGATTGAATACTTCTTTATAGGTCTCACGATTACGATAAATACTGGTCGCAACTTGTTGGTGACAGGACAGAGCTCTTCGGGAAAGACGTCGCTACTTCGAGTTCTGGCCGGTTTTTGGGACATCGACTCTGGTGAAAATTATTCACTAATGTTATGCAAGTTTAATGTATGATATCTTCAGGTATGCTTGAGCGAAAGCTGGCTTCAAATCGCAGTGTATACCTTCCACAGAAACCGTACTTCCCTTGCGGTAAACTCACGTTGCGGCAGCAAATTCATTACCCAAGGCGGCTTTTACCTAATGGTATCATCGATCATACGGGTAAAAAATAGCTATATATATATTTATGAATTGCAATTTTTAACTTATGAATAATGATTATTGTAATAATTTTAAACGTTTGCAGAAAATGCGCGTATTGGCGATTTGCTCAAGTCATTGAAGTTGGACGATATGATTGCTCGATGTGGCGGTCTGGATACTCCCGTAGAATGGGACTGGTAATATACTACCCCTTCATATTTTTCTCTGTTTTACTCTTTTACAATTGCAACAGGTGCTAGCAAAAATATCCTGCTATAGCCTAAGAGACGAGTTTAAAATGAAGCTGCGATAATAAAGAAGGATATTAGTAAAACCAAAATAGTGAGATTGAGATAGAGATCATATTTGAAGAAGGGTGGCGGGGATGTAGCCCCCCGCTTATACGGATCTGTAACTCGTGCGAAAAATTTTCAAGGCGATAGGTAAAAGAATTCAGTACAGTGGTGAGACGATTTTCGGTTGGCACAGGACGTTTTAAGTGTTTTTAGCCGTACGGTACAATATCTCTAGGCGCCCAAACCCACTCCCGCGTTTGATTGAATCGCTGTAATGCGGCAAAACTCCGCATTATTTTCAGGCAGGAAACTTTGACGCCCGGAGAACAACAGCGTCTGACAATTGTTAGAGTGCTCTACCGGAAACCAGCGATCGCCATTCTAGACGAAGCGACGAGCTCTGTGAGCAGCGATTGTGAGGCTGATATCTACCGGCTACTTCGAGCGGTACGGCCAGTTTTGCATTTGGAGGCGAACGCCGACCGAGCGCCCGGACAGGAGCCCCCTTAAGACACCTATGCCACACTGTCTAGCGCTTTATTAAGAATAAATTCCCGTAAATTGCGGAAGTGAAAGCTATAATTCTGGGGGAGATATGTTTTTTGCATCCACTTGTCCCTTTCAAGTCGGTGGTAAATGATTACTGATATCCGATCGAAGGTCTTAGTCTTAACCCTGATGAGCGTTGTGTTGAGGTGACACCTAGTTCCAGCCTGCTTCATAGCTTTCACCCTCGAAATGTGAGGGTTTTTAAGGGAAGCATTAGATAATAAATGGGACATTTATCTGGTGGAAGAAAGGTGTTCGTACCCCCCTCCCCCCTGTGCAACAAATCGATACCCACCCCTGCACTCCCATTGCATACTAGAAGTTGTGACAACTGGAAGTCGTTTATCTTAGTTTGCGAACGGATAGTGCAATACAAACTCAGATTACCTCAAAATCAGCTTGCTTCTTTTGCGCACACGTATCAGAAAATTTTGGATTTCCGATAGTCTCAGCTGTTACATCAGAACGAAAGATAGGTGGTCGAAAATTCATACATCATTATGAGATTGTAACAAGCGAGATAAATTTTTTGGTATTGACTATTCACCACAGCTAATTTTTTGCAGAATGGAATCACTTTTGTGTCGGCCGGCCATCGCCCCAGTTTGTTGCAATTCCACGAAATCGAACTGCATCTCGACGGAAAAACTGGCTATACCATCAAAGAACTTGCGAGTAATACATGATAGCGCTGTGTGAATTTACAACAGGATTTTGACTGTGATAGCTCTATGTAGGGTTCTTCGTACTTGTTGCTCTGCTTTAGCCACCATAGCTTTACGCAGTGTATTAGATAATCGTATTATTCGTTTTTTGAGTGTCATAAGAAAGTACAAACTGCAAAAGAACTCCGACGGCGAAGATTTCCAAAATAAACAGCGTACAAGTGAGCGAGCTGCCAAGATTCCCGAAATAATGATTCTGGCGATTGCGATTCTCAAATAACAAATCATTTCTATTAGGGTTATAATTAATTCTTAAAACCATGTGCCATACCGCATTGCCACAAGAAGAGTAAATATAGCCTTACTGATTACTGCCAGAAGAGTCCATTGAGAGAAAGATTTTTATTCAGTAACAAAAGCGCATATATGAGCTAAACAGAACATCGCAACTGTGTCTATCAATGAAAATAATGAAATCGCGAGAAACACGTTGCAGAGAGAAAAAGCAGACACCACGTCTCAATACATCAAGTGCACCTTTTTAGAATATGTTCAAACCAACCCCAAATAGACGTGCAAGGAGTCCGGACTAATTCAATTTTTCGGACACGTTACATGTATACGCCTAATCACCGCCGAATTGACACTGATTGGCATATGCTCTACATCTACGCACGAAAATAACGCTAAAATGTGCAAAATTACATGGCGATTAAATAAAGAGAGGCAATGTGTTAGGCATCGAAGAATATACCGGCGACAGATTCAATCTCTAACATATATTATCGTACTTTGCTTTATACCACAGTTATTCACCTACTAACCGGTCGATCGTCATTGCAGCAGTGCAAGTAAGTAGCTATACGTATGTCAATTAGTTAAATTGCGCGAAACGATGGGCGAATATATTTTGCAGCTGATGTGTTTAAATAGGAGTGACCATAACGCAGGGAGTGATGAGAAAATATATTGGGTGCCAATCTTGAGAAATTGCTGAGTAAATGGCGGCTGTTCGCTGTTTTCGGCTCTTCTGTGATCAATTCAGTTCCCTGAAAAATTGGCATATGAAGATATTTGAGAATAGACCAAAAATTTTTGGTTTTCTAAAATAACTTTGTCAGCTAGCATGAATAATCAATAAATAGTCAAGAACATCAACAAAAAAGTTATAATATATAGCATTAAATATTATGCTAAATAAGGGCGTTGAACAAGCTTCCAAATTCTCAAAAGTATGAGTGGAGCTTCCGATACGATTACTAAAGATGTATTATCAATTCTTCATTCTTTTTCGTAAGATTATCTAGCAGTACGAGATGTGTTCGACATCGATCAAATATAGTCGAGATAAAAAGCAAATAAAAGGATCTAACAGAAGCATGAGACTTTAGTTAGTGAAACAGTGATTAAGATAGAACATCCATTTTCAAATTACGCTGAGAATGGATGTCAAAAAACGGGGGGGGGAAACTTACTCGGATTCAATGTTTCCGTTGGTGAACATACGCATCATGAACTGTCCCTCCATTCCCGGTTCGAACGCCGATGGAACCACCACGTAGTTGCCCGGCGGCAAACGGAACCGACCCGACATCTGAAATTTAAAAATTTGTTCGTTGCCTGTATATCATTATATTTTGTACATAAATCGACTATAAATTAAAACTTTTGAAGAGCGAACCGACCTCACGCAAGTTGATGAAGGCGGGACTGCGGGCGCAAGACTTGTTCGACTGGAAGTAGCTGCGATTCAGCTTGCCATGAACGGCTCCACCGGCCTGAAGTAGATGGCACAGGTTATCGACTGCACTATACACGCAGTGAGCCGGTGACATAATATTAGTGCGATGAAAAGTGATACTTGGCAATACTCAGCACCAGGCTATAATTATATGGATTTCAGTATCATTTTCGGATAATCGCGCGTTCATTATGTCACCAACCCACTGACGAATAACTCATAGAGGCACGACAGCAACAGGCCGAAATTGTGCGAAAGGTCAGCTCCAGAATTATGGGATGCAGTACTGCAGTTAGGCTAGCTATTAAACAAATGCTTATACTGCTATCATATACCAGAAAGGATTCGAGTTGACACCAACACCGTCACACGTACTACAGCCCGCATCTCAGCCGCAGATTATCATTCAGCGCGTCCCATGTTGAACGAAAAATCAATTTTGATATCCGGCCTTGGGGCTGCTGACGTGGCAAGTTTGAACGTGCCACTCGCAATAAGTTTTACAAATTGACACCCAGCAAAATAGTAACGCAGTTCCATGCAAAATGCAATGAAAATGTGCGTCTTGCCACGAAAACTACCATATGCGCATGAACTGTAACTACGGTTAACAGCTGAGACGCGGACTAATGCAGAAACCAATCAAGTACAGTGTTATTGAGGGAAAAGTAATAGGGAAAACATTCCATGACCAAAGAATAATATGTAACTATGAGCAAAGAACAACTAAAATTCTACTGAAAAGAGCTAATGACAATACGGGCGACATTACCGTACTGAATACCGTAATCAACAACGTACCATCTGAAACGTAATAGTCACCTTATAGAAGGGCATACATTGATCTAGTAACCAAAAGTGCATTCACTCTTATTCAAAATGCGAATAAATTTGTCAACTTTAGGTTCACTAAAAGTAAGCCGCTCTTCGCATTTCACCTTACAAGCAGTCACTAGTACAGTTGTCTATAGCAAAAGCAGTCGAGCGCGCAAACTATGAAGTCCGTGGCAAAAATAAAATATTTGCACGGTTTACACGAATTAGCGTGTACAATGTTGCACGCGGCTCGTGCGATTATTGATTTTTCGCCACAACTTGCAGAATTTGAGCGCTGATCTCACTTTGGCGTGGAGAACTGTACTTCTTCTGCCAATTTCTCTCACAATATACCTTCTCCACTTCAATAAGGACACTTTCCATATCAAGTCAATGTGAAGATATGTCCTTTACGGATTATACATTGTTTTTATTAAACTGTAAATGGCACATATGATAAATAGGCTAAAATTTGTATTTCAACGCGAATTATCGTCTTTCATTAAAAGTTTCACAATTTTGGAGCAATATTTTCAATTATCCCGGATGGATTGCTATAGAAATAACACTTACATCGTAAACAGCAAAGCCAATGGGAAGATTGTCCAGGCCGGCGTGGCGGAGCTCGCGACGGAATTTTTGGAGGACTGCCAACACGACCGTGCACATGTCGTCGTTGTCATCCGGATCGGAGTCGATCAGAGTCATCTTGAACTGCGGATTAATCGCGAACGTTTCTAAAAGACAAAAAGGTGAGCATAATTTAGGACTGAAGTGAATTGGATCACGATGTACTGGAGTGAGGGCGGGCAGGTCAACCTGTTATTCAGCCAAATAGAAATTAGGAAAAATCGGAATAAGGACAAATATGAATTCAGCCAAAATGCAATTCCCCAAGCCGAATTCACATCCAACCCTGTGCTGGCTGTATTGTTTCGAGAGGGTGGAAGAAAAAAGACCGACTGACCGATGAAATTACGGCAGCCGCCAGCGGTGCTACCGCGGATCCATTCGCCATCGTGAGAGTTGGTGGACCAAGCTTCGGCGGAGGGACGCACGCCTGTCATCTCGTACACCTCATCCATCACATCCGGTCCCAAGTTGCAGATCTCCATCTTCTCGAAGTTGCGCATAAAGTCGTCGAACGACATCCTAAATTAACGCTATTGTGAAATCCGTTTATCTCGGTACTTCGGGGACCGGCTAAAGCTACCGATATAAGCGAAACTGGTATGAACGAATTCTGCTGCACTCCCATTGAGTAAGATTGTGATGGCGTTCTTAACCAGTACCGTGGCACAAACATACCTTTGTTGTGTGCACACAAAAAATTCTGCACCAACCCCGAAACATAGCACTAGATTGGGTTTTCTGGATCTGCGCACACGAAACAGGTAATTTTGAATTGCAACAATTGCCATTCCAATAGTTTACAGAATGAATCTCAGAAAGCGAAGACGGCCCAAATTTCGTCTAAACTTCGACTGACCAGAACTCGCCGTCATGGGCGAAAGTGAGGCCCATTTCACGGCGAGTGGTCTCAGGAATATTGCGCCATTCGGCCGAGTTGTCCGACCAGGCGCCGTTCCATTCTTGCTCGTTACCCCACGGATTGCGAATGCGCAGAATGGCCGTCTGTCCGCGCGGACCATCAACCTAAAAAAAACACAGTTTTCGATAAGAAACGAGTGCGTTGTTGTCAAATCAGTGCTCTAATCAGGGATATATATATATATACAGTGGAGATCGTTTATACCGGTAAATGAGGAACTGACAGAATTCGGCCGGTATATGCGATTACCGTAATAAACAATTTTTTTGCCCTTTACAAAACATAGCAGGCCTAAAATTCGGGATCGACCAGACGTGATTACTATAAGCGAATTACCGTGGTAAGTGAAGCATCTATAAACGATACTGTACGCGCTCATTTCTGCACAACCGAACATTGAAAAAATAAATTGAAGAACGAACTTACCATTCGCATGCCGGTGATACTGTACGCGTGGCCTTTGACGAGTCCGTTACCCATCTTGGCTTCCCAAACGTTCGGGTCGGCCTGTAAATACACCCAATTCGTGTTTATTCGCGTGTTGTAGATTAATTAATTGCAACTACTACTTGTCGCAAAAACTATAACGCTTTTCTGATAATGCAACAATTCAGTTACTCGTATTAATTCTACTTATTTCAAAGCTTTGTTCATTACACGAAAGACCCTCGCAAACAATGCGATGGACTTTGTGCGTTGAAGCATTCTGAGTTTCGAAGAGAAAAATGACGCGGGAATTCAAACTCACCTATTTGCGCCATAGGTACGCAAGAGCTCTCTAATCTTTGTTTGAGAAAGCATGGGAAATAGCAAAGTGATGGACAAACCTCAATAGAGCATCCGAAGAGGGAGCCCATCTCAAAGGCGCGCATCATCATAGCGAGGAGGTTATTCGGCGCTTGTTTGAGGTCGTAGAATTCCGTCAGACCGCCAGTGAAGTCCTCCAACGCCTCCGACGTCGTGCCGCCCTTCAGCGCCTCGTACGTCTTGTGCATCCTAGCGTTATAATAAGTGTGAGAAGTCAGCGTGAAACGTGAACACATTAAAACTTTTCAAATGTGAATAAATTTCAAACCTAAAGGAACTCTTACAACCCATTGA
Organism: Plectus sambesii; assembly: GCA_002796945.1. Lineage (NCBI taxonomy): Eukaryota > Metazoa > Nematoda > Chromadorea > Plectida > Plectidae > Plectus > Plectus sambesii. Next base: position 8,415 of record NIUQ01003097.1, read on the forward strand.
TAAACTGTTAATTTATTTTCTGGTTTATGTATTATTTTCATTTAATTATTATATTTAATATGCTTCTCTATCGACCACTCACAATTTAATCAATGCATTGCCTTAACTTGCAACTTAAAATGACCGCTCACAAATAGGCAAAGGAGATGGATGCTGAAACCACTCGCTGCACTTAGCGCTGGTGAAGGGAGGTATAGGGTAGGTGAGGTTTAAGGTGCGAGCACCGGTGAATATGTGCATAAAGAGCAAGGCGCCAAGAAGAAGCAACTTACTTGGCATAGGCCTTTTCAAGGAGGGCGCTCCAGAATTCCTGTCCGGAGCCCGAGTGCATGTAGAGCAGCTGACCGTTGGAAGTTGGCAGACGATCGTCGATCACCACGTCCACCCATCGTCCGTACTGCCAGAATTGGAAGTGGAAAATACCTACAATACAGGGCCTTCTATCATAAATTAATTTCATCATAAACTATCAAGATTTGGTAGATATTCACAAAATATTTCCTCTTCCATATTTTCATCATGATGATTCGTCACTTTTCTTTTCAATTTCTTCAAAGTACCGTTTTAACTGAAGGCAAAAGTGACAAAATTATGACGAAAGAGTCTGTAAGAAAGAAGAAATATTTTGCGGATATCTACTATCCTTCACACTTTCAAACCCGGTAATATTATGAAATTAACCACAGTAAGTGACACCCGGAATGATGAAAAACTCGAAAAAAAAACTAACCGCAGTAGTTCTCGGTGAAACTCTGATCGGGCGGGCAGACGCGGTAGAAGAGTTCGTCCCTGAGGGTCAAGTTGGCCGCCGCCGCCAACAACCAGCAGTCACCCAACTCTCCCTGAACCACGTCGAAGCGCGAATGACCTTCCACTATCAGTTGCGGCTCTTTCACGATTTCCTAAACGTGTGAATAGCACTATTTATTGGGTTATTGTCAAAGACAAAAATATAGTAATGAATTCTACAAAAATTAAACATCATTTTTACTCTAAATTTAACACTTGTTAGATAAAGTTAGACCTTTTCTGCATATGTTTTAAAGCGTCCAATTTGATTAGGAAAGTAAATAAACTGATTTTAAAAATAACCAATTTATAATTGTAACTGGTATATAAAGAATGGACCTAATAAGATACATTTATGTTTCATTTAAACTTGATTCTCCAAGCGCTACGAGCATTTCTTCATTCAATTATTCTTACTGAATATACCATGATGTTTTTATATAGCCCCGTATTTCCTTCTCCTAGGCCCTTTATCACAAAAGCTCAGTTCCCGAGATTTGCGATAAGCCGGCTGCGTTACAAACCTTGAAAACAAGGTCATAACGGCTGAAATATGATAGTGAGCCAGCGGACGTCAGAATTATTGAGCATTTTTGAAATAGTGAGAAATAACAAATAATCGAAAGAGAAAAAATAAGCGCATGAGCTGTCGCGAAAACATTGCGATCCATTCGTCATTAATGATAGATAGCTGAGCAAATGAGGAACCGCTTTCTCTTCCTGACGTTGTCCGACAACAAATCAAAAGCTAACGATTGATTGCGATCAGATGCAATGACTTTTAAAGCATGCAAAAATCAATACGCACCTCCTTGAGGCGCGCTATCGTTTCTCCCGAAGGACCACTCGCTTGTTTTAGCTTTGGGGGAGGCAGTCGGTTCACCTTAGCTGACTCACTCTCACTATAATCGGGCTAAAGGGCGACCGGTACGCGACGGCTACCGTAAGCGGAGGCGCATGATTTGAATTGCGTTACGTAAGAGTTTGTGGCTATAACAATCCCGTAAGGTGCTATTTGAATGCAAATATTGTAATCAGGCGAGAATCGCTTTAGGACCTATCGCGTACCGGTCGCCCTTTAGTCCGATTACTCTCACTATTAACTACTGTATTATTATATGGTTGCTTCTGTTATATCGGTAGATGATAGGATAAAACCGTGAAACAAAGGAAACAACAGAAGAAGATTCTTGACGACAGAGACTATGCTTATGACGTCATCGGTAAAATGTTCACAACTTACTCCAGGACGCAGCCAAGTAACGCGCTTGGGCGGGGCTTTGCTGAAGAAGAGGCTGCTGTCATCGGCGGGAAATTCTGGATCTTCAAAGAGTACACGATCCTGGAGGCACTTGTCTCGGAGCGCGTAGAAGTCGAGGCCTTCGTAGCCCGGTCGCGGCTGCGGTGGGCGCGGCAATGGTGACGGATCAACTGGGACAAGCGGGTCCACCTGAACGCAGCGATATTTTGTTTTCATATTCATTTTAGAATTTCTTTTTGTTTTACACTTTTGATTAATTTAGCATTAATTTAAATTAATTTTTAATACTTTTATTTCGCATTTGTGTCTGTAGCCTAGTGACGGCACAAAATAACTCCTCCGAAATGATTCTATAAAATAATTCATTAACTGAAAAATGTTTAATCGAATCGTTAAAATAGAAATGAAAGGTCACTTTTTTCACTTCACTCCACTTCGGAAAGGTCACGTTCTAATTCAAAAAGGTCATTTTCTTCTTGATTTAACTTCGAAAATGTCATCTTTTAATTAGAAAATGTCATTGTTGAAGTAAAAAGGTATCATTAATAATATTCTTGATGCATCGAACTGCTGATTGCTTAATAAATGCACTGTTGCGTAACCTTCATGATGCGTTACGGTCGCGACCCAGGCAGTGTTATTGTTTCACATATTTTCTAGCACGTTAAATCGCTTGTTTTCAACTAGTAAGAGTTCTGACGTCAAAGTCAGAAATTATTTTTAGCACTTCTAAAAGTCAGAATCAGAGGATCGGAAGCTAATTTGAAAGGCAGACTACTAATTAAGCGGCAATATCTAGCCGGCAGCTCAGAAACCAAAGTCAGAAAATAATCTCAGTGATTCGAAATGTCAGGGTCAGGAGCGGAAATTATGTTTGCTGTCACAACTAATACCGCCTTTAACCAATGCTTTGTAGTATTCTTTATTTTATGCAATGCTGAAATGCGAAAGGACACCCCCACACGAACACACTTCAATACTATCTATTGTCACAAAATCCCTCCTTTCCCATGACGCTCGTTTTCCAAGGCGATGGAAAGATCAGGTCAGGCGCGCTACATCAATCACTATTGCGCCATGTATTGTAACAGTAGTATATAATGCATGGGAATATCAGGAGGAGTCGGTCTCGTGAGCATCGTCGAGTGTTTTTACTCACGGCGTGCATGGATAGCGCCACAAAGGAGGGGAAATAGATTATTTACGCAACTAAGCAAATACTCGTGTGGGAGGGAGCTAAGCTCGAGCGGTAATCAGCGTCGTGATTGTCGGTGTGTACGGCTGCAAGCAAGCTTGACTAAAGCTAATTTGCGTCCCTTTGCCACCTGCTGTAGCATTATGCTTTACAGTATCTTCGACGAAGGTTAGGAAAGTCGAGAGTATGTTTGCGCCCTAATTCTTCAAGGGGATTCTTCTCTTCAGCAGTGTTCCAAAGAGTTAATCAACAATGTTATGCTTTGAGTGTTGAGTTAGCATTCGATTAATGTTAAAGATAGTTTAATCGGTTAAAGCTTTTGTTATGCTCTAACTCTGGCTAATTTACAATAATACATAATAGTCGAGTTGGAGTAGGATTTATTTGAAGTCGTCTGCCGCGTGTAAGTCCATGCTTATGACACTTTCACGTAAAGAACCTCTGATCTTATTTTCGAAAAAAAAACTACAGTATGCCTCGCAGATCTGGGACAAGGAAGACACTATTTCTTGTCTTTTCATGCCTTGGAAAGCGGAACAATGTGTTTTGGTGAAATGTATTGCAATTTATCTGCGAGAGCGCACTGCCTTTCCTGCCTTCAAAACGAATCTTTGCACCATCGCAACAAGCTACGCCCACCGAGGCTGATTGCTTTGGTAAGACGAGTGGCAGGGAATAGTGACTCACGTCCGTAACTCAGTTTTCAACGCGATTCATTCGGCTCCTTCGTGCTACCAGTGATTTCGCAAGCTCGCATAGTCACCAAAAGAAAAATCCAAGAGCAACAGCAGTTGCCAGGGTATTACAATTCACGCTGGTGTGTATATTAGCAACGCGGCTTCGTGAATACCTTTTTCTATGCCGTTTATGACGTACCCCATTTCCTCGGCTAACTCTTTCTTCACTTAACCCTCTGCCATAAAAGGAAATTCCGATAGAATGTCGGCAGTCGACTCGCATCTTTTACTCGTGCTTAGTGTTTGTGTTTCATGTTGGCGACGTTAAACGCGTAATATATGAGTAGTTCAGAGAACAACGGAGTTCAAGGACCGTGAGCGGGAATTTAGGGTAGGGATAGACTCTACAAACTGCAGGCTACAAAGTATAACAGGCGTGGAATTTTGGATAATAGACCAGCCGTACTTCGTATTGTACCCTAGCCGCATCTCCATCAAAGCGGTTGTTCAAATTGTTAGTTGACGTGTTGACTGCGCCCTGTTTGTCGTTTTATCATGCGTCGATCATCGCCTCTTAAGCTCGCAATTTCATCATCATATCAGCGATTGCTTACGTATTATGCGTGTGAGATAAACGAAAGTACTATGACGTCACGCTTACGTGCTCACGTGGTCCGATCCTCCGACGCATACGGATCAGTCTTCGAACTGGCACGCGAGTCAGCGCATCTCGACGCCCCTCAGAAGCAATCATTAATCGGATGATATTGCGGGTGCGGAGAGAGGCGAACGGTGTTTGCGAATTTGGATTCTAGCCCTGTGACTGCGTCATTGGATATGGACAGCAACGAGGGGGATGCTGCCGCGTCATTCCAAATGCTATTTGGCCATGTGATACGAAGCGACCGACGCCTGCGGACAGGGTATCCTTTGGCTAGGACGAGTCGTTAGGAGGCCAGACGGGCTATTTACTCCCCATTTCAACGCCTCTCACTGGTAGCTAAATAAGGCAAGCCGAATAGATTAGCGAACAGATAGCTTCTCAGTGTGAGTGACACTGATCCGACCGTGGCCTCCCTGACTCGATGCTTGCGAATTCAGCGTCCCACCATGATTGCTCAATGACAGACTAGGTTAATGAGGTGGTCCAATTGCGATTATAGTGTTGCTCGCTAGCTCAATAAGCCAATAGTAAGCTAGGCTAAACTGTGTGGGACTTAAATCTACTATCATCACTATTTGTGGTTGCACTAATTGTGCACCGTATGCGGACAAGCGTAAGATCAGACGTCTTTGGTGCCTACTGATTGGTATGGACTTGTTTTGCTTGCGATTTTGAAGCGGCGTTTAAGGTCCCAAAGGAAATCTCCCCTATTCTTAGGTTCGCCCCAATTAGCCGAAATTGGTGTCGCGGCGCTATTCATAGCTACCAATGCGCGGTGTAGAGCAAGCGAACGACCGACTCTCAACTCACGGCCTTCAGTGTCCGCGACTGTTGGGCTGCTAATATTTCTCTCCTTCTAGGCGCGCGTTCACTTCCCGTCAAAGTTATTCAAATCGTCTGGACTAAGCTCGCCTTAATTCTTCCGCGACCATGTCTAAAGCGCTATATCGCTAGCTAGATCCAAGCGACGTCCGGCGATAGGGACGAGGGAATTAATTTCTTAGGCCCGGGTTATATAACCTCGAGACTGTCAAAATCCCACTCAATCCTGGTTATTCATCAAAATTTATCCAAATATTACATGTTTCCAACTTTTTGCCTATAGCTAGCTGTCAGAGCGATTGGAGGGGCATAAACTTCCTCATAGATCTATGACGATGGCTAGGTAGATGAGACATGTTCAGAGGAGTCATCGAGGGAGGACGGCTCGATAGCCTCGGACTTCTTCAGAGGCGCTCATCAGTAAGCCTGAGACATATGTCGCGTGCGCCGTCACAAAGCGTGTTCACCCAATTGATCCCAGTCTCATTTCTAGTTCCTACTGGCTAGCTGCCCACGCGCGCCTCCACCACAAAGACGCGCATATAAGCACGCTGGGGATAACTAATAGGAGTCGGGTTGTTTTCCCATCGTATACGAGCGAACATATTGCCACCCCCAAGTTGCTAACCCAAGCGACAGGTCAGTAGGTACAAACAAATACGCTAGGGGACATCTGTTTCCTTAAATCTATCTTATATCGCGTGTTCGCAAAGTGGCTCCTTCATGAGCGTCATCGCTATTGAAGAATGTGTTTTTAACTTTTTGTCGAATGTGAGCCACCCACAATTGCTCCTTGTTGACCTACAAATCCGATGAAGAGAACTCATCTGTCCGATTAGACTAGAATGTGCGAAGATTGTTATCGGACGAATGTTTTGACGCCTCTATTTGCAATCGTCTGCAGCTGTACTTCAGGCGGGGCATGATAATGGTGCCGTTAATTGCATATGTATGGTAAACAGCGATAATTTTATCCGCTCTTATCTCCACTAAGCTCGCGTGGATTTTAAGCGGCGTTCTCGCTTTTTCTAGTTTCCGCAAGAAAGGCCGCCTATCCTACCGATGAATGACGAAAATTTTGAATTTAAATTGTAAGTTCAGTTGCAAAGAGTAGCTGATAGATTCTTGTCATTCATTATTTTTTCGATTTTAAGACACAGAATTTCGGAGTGTGGTTCAAAGTATATTCTTAGCTTTCGATCACCAGCTCAGCCTTCTCGAAGGTTCTAACTTCCGCCCAATTTCCAGCGCGCGCAGAGTGTGGCATTGTAAGGGGTGCGCGATTATTTCCTACTGAGACCGCCTACAACTCATTACTCTATTCTTTCAGACGCATTTCCTACTGCGACTTTCGACTCGCTATTCAGTCGCACACAGCTGACCATATGCGCCCTATGTCAATCTGCTAATCGTACTACTCGAAAACGTCGTTTTTTGTGCAGAACTGACTGATTCGAGTTCAACGATACAAGAGACCTATTCGCATAGTCAACACTCTGTTATGCGAGTCATTCTTGTCCTCGCCGCTCTGTTTTCGCTCAGCGCCGCCTACCCTCGGTGGTACAATTACGGCGTCTTTGATCTGGGCCAGAACATCGAGCGACGTTCGTCTCAGCCGGTACGAATATACTTAATTGGAATGGGTACAACCTCAGTGCAGAAAGCTTTTGCTTCGCTCAGACGCGATTAATGCTAGCAGGAAGACGATAAAATTATAGTTCATTAGAGTCGCACACTGCATACGATTGGGAGAGTTTATCGCAAATTTTCGCCTAAATTAAAGCACCGTCGCTGATTTCGCGTCGATCGCTATTGCTCTCAACCTCAAAAGCAACAAGACGGAAACACCGCGGCATTCCATCCACACCCACTTCTTTTTCAACCCCACCAACATACTGCCTATGTCAAAATCAACAGGAGATGGGGACGAGCGATATCTATTTGGTGTGGTAACTTTTTTATTAATATGAAAAGCATTCTTGCAGCAGCTTGGAACGCGCTTAGAGCCAAGAGGCGGCAGCCTAGTTTCTGGCCGTGGAGCGTTTCGCCCTGGCTATGCCGACGACTCTCTCGCCAACATTCTCGCCGGCTTCGATGGACGTCGAAAGCGGGTGCGCAACTATGATACTGTAAAATTTGTTCATACGGGTAAAAGTAGAACCGGCAGATTTTGACCGCTCTAAGCGATTATCCTTATACACCATATTTGCTCTGTACGTGGTAGAGTAGGCCAGAAATTCGGGACCCAACAAAGCTGACCGCTATTAGCGAATTACCGTTATTAGCGATAAAGCTATAAGCAGTATCTACTGTGTTTACGCATTTCACGTCAATCTGGATATTTTCCAAAACAAACTGGACACTTCATTGAATGTTCTAAGTGTTCTATTTAAAGTTGAAATGCTATATCCTGCCTAAGTGCTACTTAACGTGCCGGCTACACAACCCGGCTCTTAATGTCTAATCTTACTTCAAAGAATATCGTATTTCATGAAAGAGTGCAAGAGTACTACTGCCACTGCGATTTAATCCCATCCATGTACCGCTCATTTCGAAATTCGATAATTCATCTTCGATGGCATGTTAAGGAATCGCACATAGCTCAAACATTCTGATTGTGTATCACTAGAGGGAACGAATAAATTATGCATTCTTGATAATTGTTAGACGAGCCCCGCCCACATTTCTGAAATTTTCTAAATTCGACGCATCATCAAATGATGATTCTCAAAATAAGCATAACAGATTATAGACTCACTATAAATTGTAATTCTAAATACCTTATTAAATTTCTAAAATTTTGATCATTCTACAAGAACTTAGTTGAACTTAGAAGTGTTGATTATACGAGCAATAGCGAGAAGGGAATGCCAATTGCAGACTAATAAATCAACAAGGTCGCGTAACGCGTGACATTACTTGGCGATAATTGCATTTCTTGACCGTACAATAAATGGCTGTCTTTTGCAGATGTCGCCAAACAGCGACGACGACCTTTCAAGACAAATCGATTTGGTCATTCCGACGCGCTTCTTGGATGCTATCCGAGTGCGGCATTAATATTCGGCAAGACACTTCTCACTGAACGAGCTCCGCTATCATATAATATTGTGTAATACTGAGATCTGAAAGAACTGGAAAGCGATCTGGACGTCTGCCAAACTATCTCTGTCTCTTCTCGTTGAATTTTTCTCATAAAATTGGCGCGAACTTAAAATATTCGGAGCGGGTATGAACAAGGGAACAAACTGCTTGCGCCGAATGCATTACTTCATCCATGTGCAGAACAGTCATCTCGTTTGAGCAAGCGTTTTTGGGGATACATTTTAGGTCTTGACGGTCGCCGTGCGCGATAGTTAAATCTGATTACGTTCGATCTCAATTTGTTGCGTATCCATTCGAATTTGTCACATTATGCTGTTCATATGAGGCTATCTTTTGCGGTTTATTCCTATACGCGATTCATTCTCTGATCATTGCTGGAGACGTAAACGTTAATAAATGACGCAGTAAGCTCAACTGAAAAAAATCACGTCTTAATCAGGATTTCACAGAGCGCCTCGCAAAGGACAGATGGCAACTGCAATACAAACATACAATATTAGAGCTGTAACCGGGACGGAGAAACACCAAATTTTGCCCATGGAGGGAAAAGATGGATGAACGCATTTTGGGGAACATAGAAGTGAAGGTTCGACAAGTATCGCCGGCTCTGATCTTTCTTGAGTCGCCCTGCTATTCGCAAAATGAATCGAAAAATTTGCGCATTCAGTGCATTTCGAATAAAAAGAGTAGCTAATATGCCACTTTCATGTTAATAAGGACGCATTCCAAATCAAACTGTACACATTTAAAAATAAAATTGCTGAACGATACATCCTCTTCGATTCGGAAGCGTCCATATTAAAGTGAAAATGGTATACATTGAGAATTGGGAGTTTCAAGGAGGAGAATCGAACATCCCGCTACAGGCCCAATATAATATCGTTCTATGCTTTGCGTTACAGTATTCACCGGACGCTGAACATGACGCTTTGCGCAAGTCAGTTCCTATACGCGTGCTTTCAAAGCGCGGAAATGAATTGAAAATGTGAAAGCCGCCCAAACAAATGACCGCGACGATAAACTCTTTGAATAAATAATATGCAACCTTTATGGGCGGAACCGAGCACGCTAAAACTAACCACGCAATGGCCCCAGGCGCCGCACGCATATCACCTACTTGCGTATTTTGCTACGCCCTAGTGAAAGAATAATAATGCATTGTTGGTATTTATAGGACGCGCTCAATTTAGATTTCTGACACTTTCAAACAATTCCAATGTCTCGTGCAGATCAGTTTGTCACCACTATCCACACTGATAAACCTATTGAAAGAATCGCTAAATGAGAAATTCTTCGGGAGCAAAAATGCTTGAAAAATGCCAAAAGTGGAGGCGTCAATAATGCATTGTTAATTCTTTTAATTTTTTCGTAGCGAAATCAGGCAGTTCATAATTGCATAAATCTGATATAATTATTGCATATAACTAATTGCTCTTACGTTGATGCGTCGATTATTCAATCAGTTCTATATCTTTATAATACTGGCGAGTTGCGTGATGCATTGTGAATCTTTTTTTTTAGGAAATGCGTGGAGTTGCTATTACAATGCATTGAAAGCATGTTTGCATACTCATAAAGCGCCCACCTACGCTTAACAATGACCTCATACACCTAGGCTTCAATTAAATTTCCGTTCCATGTACCCCTCAATGCCAGTCGCCAAGCGAAATAAAATCCCCGGAGTATATGAAGAGCTTTGTCGATTAAACTGAGGGCTTTACTCGAAATGAGCAACATTTTTTAAAAACAGCGACGTTGCTCACTAAATGTTAAACTTTTTGCGGTGCCTTTGTGCGAAATCGACATAATGGCTGCCAACCAGTGTTGCAAATAGTACTATTTAATTCATTTTAGTACTAGTACTAAATTGTTATTTAGTACTAGTTACTAACTATATTCTACTTTTTTAACTAGTACTATTTTACAACTATTTGCTACCATCAGGTGATAAATAAAATCTGAAAAAAAATTGAAACGCTGAAGTCTTAACGAAGCTTAACGTATTACAGT
>NIUQ01003098.1:0-19107 GCA_002796945.1 Plectus sambesii
ACTGACCGACGACGACAAAGGATTTTGGACCGCTGCCATTGGAGGTAGCGCGGCTGCCGGGGGTTTGACCGAGACGGCTCGTAGTGTGGACGTTGTACTTGGAAGAAGATGGCGGCGGCTGATGACCGAGCCCTGAGACCGCCACATTCGTCTTTCGCACGCGACTCGCCGGCGTTTTCAGATTTTTCGGATCCACCATCTTCGAGATGCAACTTCAAGCGCAACAATGTCACTTTTACAGAAATAGTTAAGATGCTTTTAAATATACTACTAGGGCTTAGACAGTTCTTCAAAAACTTCCCATTTTAATGCTAATAACGTTATCGTATCAACTACTCAGTAAAGGGACAACATGTACAATTAATTAAACATGAACTGAGATAATTTAAGGTTTTATTTGCGTTTCAACCAAAGAGATCTCAATGGTTGCACTGTGAAACATCTGTTTCGTGGGCTGCATAATAATATACAAGAAATGACGAATTGATTTCATTGATTCTCATTACTAGTACATCAGAGACCACAAACTCATGCCGCGCATTCCATTTCAGTGAAACGTTGGGAAGGCCACAGTTTCGCAGCATTTTTGACGGGCATTCCAATCGAACCAATGAGATTAATTCTGCGTCACTAGTGTTTGCACTGCTCATGCCACATTCAAACAAGAATGCCCATTTGGGTCGTCACCATTCCAGGCATTCTACCTCACCTATAAAAATGAAACATTGACACTCCAAAATCATTCGTCGCTTTGACAACTCTACATTCACCAGCGGACCTTACTTAGTAGTCACTCCTGACTGTACCTGACTTGACATCTGCGCAAAGAAGAGCTAATTCCTTCATCATGATCCTTATAAACAGGATTTCATCTCTCCTTGCCGTCACTCTTCTCGCTTTTTTTATGATTGCGGCCAGCGCAAATGCCCAGGAGACAACTACCAACGATGGCTTTGACAATGTAGAAAGTACCACCCTTGATGCAAGGTAATATTTGTATCATTTTCATGTGGCCTCTAGGCTACTTCTGGATGAACCAAACCAAGCTTATGTAGAATTAATAGAGTAATTGAGGCATGCGAAATCCCAGCGGTATAAGTTTCATTTCAAAGTTTTAACTATTGTAGTGCAGGCTTAAAAACACTTTGCAAAGAAACTTGAAAATATATATGGGAGTAGTTTCAAAACCATCTCAACGAGATATTGGTATATAAGATTGAAATATAGAATGAGTGTATTCAAACGTATTGGCGCACAATTTTCTTGAGCTGACAACATGCTAATATTTACTAATCTGCATTTTTCAGCAATGTTGACTTAGAGAACGTCACAGAAGCTTCAGTGGAAACTATAACCTCTTTAATTAATACAACATTGCTACCTGGAACAAGCACAAATGCAACAAATGGCAGCAATCACCGCGGCAAAGGTCGCAAACATGGATGGCACCACAGCCATGAACATGGTAGTCATCAAAGAAATGGCTCTGACACTGGCAATGGTACTGCTGGGATCTCAAATGGTTCCCACGGTCATAGAGGACATGTGGGTGAAAGAAGAAGCGGTGGTGAAGGCCGCTTTACCAGCAATGGTCATGGGAACAACATTAAAGGGGAAAATGTTGGTAACAGGCGTGGCGGAAATGGACATGGAAATACTGGTACAAACAACTCTAGACAAGGATCCCATGGTGGTATTGAAAATATTCAAACTGGTAGCAACTTTGGTTCCCATGGTTCCCATGGTGGTTTTGGACAATCTGGTGGCAAACGTCAGGGTGGACAAGGCCAGTTTGGCAACAATGGTTTTGGTGGTGAAAATACTGAATTTGGCATATCTAGCAACAACCATGGCATTGGCAGTATCCATACAAGTGAAAGTGGTAACAGTCACTCAGGGAGCCATTGGCAAGGTGGCAGCACTCAAATATCAGAAAAAGTAAGCCAATTTGGCTCCAAGATCATTGGTGAACAAGGCAGAAGACTTGCTGATAGTGGGTTTGCTGGCAATAGGAGAATGAATGGCAGAAATACTGGCAGAGGTGGAGATATGCAGAGCACCAGTGAAAATGGAGGCAGCAATGAACGTGGCTTTAACCTTGGTGGCACTACAAGTAGCAGTAATTCCAAAGGCAATCGTGAGGTCAGAGGTGGAAATGGAGGCTTCACACCTGATCGCAGAGGTGGCAACAATGGTGGAAGCAATAATGGTATGGGAGGCTATAAAGGTGGACCGGAAAGTAATTCTGGTGGATTTGGTGGAGAAAGAGCTACAAATGGAGGCCGTGGCGGGTTTGGTGGTGGAAACAGTGCTGGCAGCTTCAGTGGAGTTGATGGCTCTGAAGGCTCAAGAGGTGGACAGAATGGTGGGAAAAATGGAAGAGGCGGCTCAAGAGGAGCTGGAAGCTTTGGAGGTGCGCAGGGTGGATTTGGTTCTGGAAATGAACGTGGAAATTTTGGAGGCCATAATGGAGGACAGCAGGGTGGAAACAGTGGTCAATTTGGAGGCTTTGGAAACAGTAATCGTGGCAGCGGTTTCCAGAATAGCAGGGGCGGTGATGGCAACAGCGCCTCCACATTTGGTCCCAATAATGGACGCAGAGGTAGCAATGATAAATTTAACAGGAATGCTCAAGGAACTATTGAACAAGAATCTAGTGAAGAAAACGTGCCAAGCAGTAATAATGGAGGACATGGAGGAGCTAATCATGGAAGCATAAGTAGCTTCAATAATGGGCGTGGCAAGAACTAGTATCTTGGAAAAATAGTGGAAACTGAAAACTTATTGTTTGCAAAACTTTTTGCATTACTCTCACGTTCTTTATGATTAGCTTTTAAAGCAAACAAGTGCTGTAAGAATTATTGGTGTAATACTGCTATTTTTCAATTTTAGAAATATGAATACTTGTGAGTTTGTTCTATTCTTCTCACGCTTGTGTGAAATGCATATAATGAAATATAAAATACCTTCATATCACAGACAAAACACATTTATTACGCAGTTGCTCATGCGCGTAACATATAGAAGTTCCCAATTTCGATATTGTTGCACGTGATGTAAATAATATTTTTAAAGGAAAGCGTTTCAACAATCTGCCTATACGTACACTATGCAAACAATTCCTAACAATGTGAGAAGTCTCCTTCATAACAAGAAGTGGGTGACAGCTTAACTGTAGGAAAATGACGTAAGAGGGAATGACAGTTGGGATGCAGGTAGTCACTTCCTTTGATCTAAGTCACTACACTAACCACTATATGAATTGACAAAAATAGCGTACTTTGGCCATTTTCTGAGATCAAGAGAAACTAAAATTTCAGTGACAATGTCAAATTTTGCAGAAAAGGAATTTCGGGACAAGGAATTTTCCGTTACAGCCCTACATACGACCTGATGTCTCACAACTACTGAGCTAAAGCACGTATTAACGGAGAAGTCACTTAATTAAAAGTCGATATAGAGAAGAAAGGCTGCCAGACTCACGAATTGATGGTTTTGTTCGAATCTTTGCTGCGACTAAAGCTGAACATGGTGTCGAAGCGACTATGTGACCAGTCCGACGATCCATCCACGGGACTGACCGTGACCGTTGCTTCCTTATCCTTCTTGTCGATAGTGATCGTCTTTGACGAGTCACTCGCATTTTCGACAGATGTAGGCGTCTGCCCATCATCGATTACATGGATGGTCTCGCTGGCAATAGCAGTGGTGAAGTCGAACGCGAATGGCGCCTTGAACTTGTAGATGTTGCGGCGCATCTGCGACGAACATGACGACGACTGCTCCTCATCCTGATCAATGCTCAAGCCGAACACGTCGCGCTTTTTTGGCATTCTGCAATGCGATTATTAAATTATTCCAGCCATCTTCCATCTTCAAATGAAAACTAAATTTAAGAAATAGCTACTAGGACTGCTAAGCCTAAAATTACAATTTATTGTGCTAGCACAATTATTCTCGATTCCGAACATATGCTGCAATATGGCATTGCAAACTGCAGTAGGATAACTTGTTACATCTCTTGAAAAATCACGCATTTGGCTGAATTATTACAAAAGAAATATATTCCTATTTAATTTTTGAACACACGCAGATTTATGCACTAGGCGCAAAAGTCGGACCACTCGAACCGTTCGACATAATGCGAAGATCAGTAGATCAAAGGATCTGGAATTGTGGGGCACCTTCATCGACTAAAAAAATCGGATCGTATTTCGTAATATGCAAAAATCCATCAAAACAGTGAACTAATTTCCTGGTTGCGCACGTTCAAATGGCGCGTTACCGTATCGAAGACAAACTTTTAAAAAACACTTTTTTCTGGGACAAAATTGCCAATTTTGATACTCATAATACCTTGAAGCTCTCTCAGATAAAGTCTCCGACATATAAATCAACGTTTATAAGGCTTTATGAGTGTACCTACCGATTTTTAAAGGTGTACTTCACGAAACATAATCGAATGACCCGCCTGCGTCACCTTACCTTTTTAATTCACTTTCATTTATCACTCGATCTTAATTGCGCTACTTCTGTTCTTATCTTTTGCTACATAGCAACGCTTTTTTCGATCAGTGAGCGGGGCTTCGATGGACGAATCTCCTTGACGAGAAATACATTCAATTTTTACTGCCGCGTACAAATCGACCACATTTCAATACCAGTTTAACGTTTATTAAGTTTCTCATCGACGAGTCATCATATTCACTTTTAGTGTTCACATCGTTGGGTCCATAGCGTGTGTTGTTGTCCGAGGGTTAGCGCTAGATGTTTACGTCGATGTAGCCGTCGAAGACGTTGTGGTAGGAGGCAGAGAGGTGTTACCGGAAATGCCCATATACATTTCGCAAATGAAGCAATTCTCATCTCCGCAATCTTCCGTCTTCCATTGGCCATCTTGGAGCGCCGTCGAAGTAACGCACTGCTGAGTAGTATCCGGCTGGCCTTAACATGTTGTTTCTATCATTATTTAATATCCACTATGGCGCTAATTTCAGACGAATAACAAAATAACAACATCTAGTCTCTAGGCGGCATTGCATATTCCAAGACTTGGCACGTACAACAGAGCAAACTAAAAAAGTAAGATGGCTAATTTGTCTAGCTTCCTCAGGCACAGTTACTATAGTACATCTTGTGGTGACAGTCCTCACTCTGTCTTTATTGCAGGCGTGGGTGCGATAGGCGATGCGGGGGACGAAAAACAGGCATAAGCGACAACGACAACGAAGCGACAAAAACGGGGGTGCTAGGTATCGTAAGCTGAAGATGTTTGTCGCCATGGCTTAGGTTCAACATTTTTGCGTTCGCGCAAGTATCGCTGCAATTAGTTCCTTTTCAATACATGAACCACCCTATTTACATGTAAGCGTCTTCGCTTAAGTATACAATATTAATTTATCTCGTTTAGTGTGAGTAAAACACTATTCTAATCCTTGAATTTTTTGCCGCGTTACCGGCCACCTTTCTTTAAATTTCTCCAAAATTCAGCAACCATAGCAATGGAATAATTCTGGTATCTGCCTTTCTTAAAGCAGACAATGTCAAAGAAACAACTTGTTTTAACTAGTTGTTCATTTGTTCGGGAAATTATTCGGGAAATTATGTACTGTCGCGGGAGGTAAGAACTGCTACCGTCTTAAAGAATAAAGAAAAAGGAAATCTCACTAAATAGCGTTACTCATCCCAATAAATGAATAAAAAGTTCACTAAAATCAAATATACTAGTTAATGCAACGACACTGTCGCAGGTTCATGACAGTAATTTACTTGTATTTAAAAATGTCCGCCACCCGCCACTACTCACCGCGACATAAAGTGAACAATTACAGCGACCAAATGGCTTTACCTGGACCCCATCTGGTATATCCCCAAGAACTACCATCCACCCATGCAAACTGCCCACTTTGTTCAATGTCGTTTCCGCCAATCCAAAACTTGCCGCAGCCCGTATCAGATGGTGTGCTGGTGACCACGGCTGAAATGTGCATATCGCTGCTTTATGTTAATATCATATCAGATTTGAGTAGGCAAAACAGAAGAAGCAACGAACTGTTATATAGGATAAATCATAAACAGAAAATTACCATCCACATTAGAATTCTCGAATGCTGATGTAATTGAAGTGAGGTGTGCATTGGGCTGTGCACTCTGGCAAGAAGCTTCTGCGTCGAACCAAGTCTCTTTTTGGCTGCCCACATAATAGCACTTGTTGGGAACGACTTCTGATTTATGCCAACCATCAGGACAATCTTGTATTGAAATTGTAATGACTAGAGAAAGGGTCACTACGATCGATAAGCAACGCATTTTAGTCCCAAAATGAACTCCAAAACGCTATCTTACGCCTTCAGACGCTATGTCTCGTTACATTGATACTGAGCGGAAAGGTGGTGGAACAGTCTTATGTCGTATTATTGCGAGAAAGGGAACAGATGTTCAATGTTGCAATGTCGTACCTTTCTTATATAAGTTAAGTTGGTGTAGGCTATGCACATTAGTGACGATTATCGAAAGAGTGTAAGGCGACAGGTGCGAAAAAATCTATTGATTACCTGTGCTCATGGGCGTCGGCTGCTGCTAATCAGCAAATGACAATTCGCTTATTGCACAATTATGAAGAAAGAGGAAAACAACTAGTTGACCTAAATATTTCCATTCGATGCCGAAGAACATAAATTGTCATTCTTTTCGTCGAAACATATACTATGTGCACGATAAAACTAATATACTAACTTAAAATGTTCCAAACGTTTGTCCCGCTCCTTCGCAGGGTTTGCTTTTTGGGTCTTCTTAAGAAAACCCTTCATACAAGATAGTAGGCTACCTCTGTCAGCTGTTATATATCTGAAACCTGGGTGTTCCAATGCGGGAAATCGGCATCGGAACTAACATATTACCGGAGTTTATCAAGATTAAACCCCGAGGCAATGACGAGAAAAAGCAGCTTTTTAGTGGTCAAGTGAAATTCGAAATTACGCCCCGGAGCCTAATTTCGCGAAATGCCTGGAAACGTACTTAGTGAACCAAGCGATTTTTAAAGGTGTACTTCATGAAACATAACTGAAATATCCGCCTGCATTCCCTTGCTGTATATACTTTTTCTTCTACCACTCGATCTGTAATTGCGCAACTTATATGTGCATCTTTTGTTACATAGCAACACTTTTGTCGATCAGTGAGCAGGACTTCGATGGACGAATCTCCGTGACAAGAAATACACTGCATTTCTTCTGCCGCGTACAAATAGACCAAATTTCATTAACCAGTTTAATAATGTTTACTAACTTTGTAATCAATGGATCATCACATCCACGCTTAGTGCACACATCTGAGTAGAAACAAACATGGCAAAAAAACATTTCTAATACAAATATAAGTACTAAGGTGATTTAATAGTTAAAGGAGTTTGATAAACATAAATCGAGTGCTTGATAGAAATTCGCATCATCATTCTTAAATTCCGCGAAATTTCCCTATGTAATAACAATGAGTTTGGGGAAGAAGCAGTTATTCTGAATTAACCCTTGATTCCCAAAAGAACAGAACAATTGAAAATATTTACTAAACTAGACTTCGTAGCATCATACGTGACTGTACTGGATTGATATCAGCGAAACCAGTGTTCCAGAAAAAACCATAAAAGCCCCAAATATTCGTCACATATTTGCCATTTAGAGCACTCCAAGCGCAATTATTACTCATCCACCATCCGCTGAAATTTCATCATACTATAGAATATTAAGAAAGCTGAAAAATTACCCTAGTTGTAAATCAGAAAAGCAGCCACTGGCGCCGTGAAGCGCATCAATTGTCGCGAACTGTTTACCATCTAATTCAGAAATGCCTGCTGTCATCATCGTTGCATTGCCTGAGTAGTCGGAAGATAAATGTAGTGTGTAAAAGTTTGCTTCATCGTCAGTCTACAAGAATATTATATTTCGCCGACTTTACAAGGAAAGAATAGGGAGCAAAGGCTGGTCATTAAATATTTCGTGAATGGGTCAGAACAGGTTTTTCATTATCTAACAACATCAAAAGGTAGCATTTCCTAGTTAAAACTTCAATTCGCCTACTCAGCAGAATGTTTTTCCGCTTGTTCGATATTTTGCCTCACGGATGTCAGAATTTTTAAGGTTCCTTCAATTTCACTAAAACATCGTCAAATTCATTGCACATTAATAAGTTCGCGCAGTGATACATATTCAGCAACACAATCGCACTGTAAAAGCAATAATGCACAAAGAGATTATTAGCTAAAACTTTTCAATGCAATTATAATGTTTCCTAATATCGAATATCTCCTCATAATTTACTAAATTTGGCATAACCATATTTCTCGATGAGGCCTTTAAAAAATAGAAATTTTTTCGACTACCAAAGATAAGCAGTAACGGTCGGAAGTTCAAATTGTTAAAATTTTATTTTTAAAAAGAACAAATCAAAAAGCTAAAAAAGAAAAATGTTAAAAAGTTTTATTCACACCTGAATTTGTGTAAAGTGAAATACAGTGAAATTTGTTTATAGCGGTTTCGGTTATACCGGTATGTCGCTTATACCGGTCAAAACTTGCCGGTCTCCAGGTGACCAGTATAAACGAATTCAACTGTATATCAATTTTGAGAGTATCTTACCGATTGAATCCATGAATAATAATATAATATCAGAAACGCATTCAGTACAAGAATCTCTTATTTTAATATCTTAAAGATTGAACCTTTTAAAAAAGCAAATGTTATGCATATGTTAGGAAAAGCATATAGTTTTCAAATTCAGTGTATTATTAAAGCACTGAGTTACGTACATAGAAATTACTGCGCTTTTCCCACCAGTATCCATTTGGATTGGATGAAGCTGGCTGTCGATCACCCCAAAGGTCTATTCGCAACTCGACATTCACGTCTTTGGTAGTCAGAACATGAATAATATCATTTCCGAGCCATAAACTGCTCTCCAATCCATTTTTGAAGCCGACTTTATACTCATACCATACTTTATCGTGGAACGAAAGTGTACCATCGATGCGTCTAAATCGAGTGGTGTTTGTTACAATCATTTCTCTCTTGAGATGTAATTGTTGTGCATTAGTAGAGAAAATTAAATAAACATTGAGCAAGACTTAAATAAAACAGCTCACTCTGAAGTGTAATGAAACATTTAACTCATAACAAACGTAATTCTGCTGCATGCTTATTAAATTTCACAAACTATATCTAAAATCAATGCCGAATCCTGCTGTCACTGTAAAAAAAGTGGAACACGTCATATACCGTTGAAGTAATTTCAATATGTACCTCTGAAATACTGTCCAGCCACCGCCATCAGTCGTCATGTCGCAGAATACGTTGAACGAGCCTCTACCATCTGGATTTATAGAGTATATCCCATCGGTATGTGCTCCGTAATTGAACCAATCCTTGCAGTCCGTCATAGTCCTTGCAGTCGATGTAGTCGTCGAAGGCGTAGTGGTAGATGTTCGCGCTGATGTAGTCGTCGAAGGGGTAGTAGTAGGAGGAAGAGACGTGGTAGCCGCACTACCCATATACATTTCGCAAATGAAGCAATTTTCAGCTCCGCATGGTTCCGTCTTCCATTGACCATTTTGGAGCGCCGTCGACGAAACGCACTGCTGAGTATAATCCGGCTGGCCTTAACAAGTACAGTAGCTGAAGAAAATAATGGGACAGGCAGCCCATTTTTAAAGAATCGATCACAGCTCTTTAAGATGAAGAGTTTGGGGATGGGTATGAAGTAATAAAAACTTGCTCTTAGCCTGGGGAACAAGGATTAGGCACAGCGGAACTGAAATACTTTGATTTTTATAGTCCTAAAACGCGATGTTTACAAAATGGCTATTTTCAAGGCGGAAAAAAGTAATGGGACAGCTGGTTAACTCTGAAATAACTGGACCAATCAGGCTGAAATTTTAACGAGATATACTAGTACTGGTACCAATGAAGTAGGCAAAGTTTCATTGAATGCTGTTCATTTAACGCAGAGATATGATAGCTGTAAAAAACATCAATTTATGAATTGCTTGGAAAAGGAAAAAAGCTTGACCCTGTTGATCACTCTGGTAGTATCCAGCTAAATGTAATGCGGCTTTTTGCAGCTTGTAGAGCTGTTTTTAACTAACATTTTCTTTTTTTAATCGTAAAAATTGGTTTATTTTTCGTCATTTTATGCTAACTTAAAAATGCGAGATTTAGCGCGTTTCTTGTGCATTTTAACCGCAAAACCCGCAAATTATGCAAAATCTCGCATTTTTAAGTTAGCATAAAATGACGAAAAATGAACCAATTTTTACGATTAAAAAAAGAAAATGTTATTTAAAAACAGCTCTACAAGCTACAAAAAGCCACATTAAATTTAGTTCAATATTACCAGAGTTAAGTAGCAGGTCAAACTTGTTCCTTTTCTGAAGAAATCGTAAAAGTGCTGCTTTTACAAGCTATCATATCTCTGCGTTAGATGAACAGAATTTAGTGAAACTTTACATGCTTCATTGGTACCAGTACTAGCGTAACTGGTTAAAATTTTAGCCTGATTGGTCCAGATATTGCAGAGTTAAACAACTGTCCCATTACTTTTTTCCGCCTTGAAAATATCCACTTTGTAAAAATCGCGTTTTAGGACTATAAAAATCAAAGTATTTCAGTTCCGCTGTGCCTTATCCATGTTCCCCAGGCTAAAAGCAAGCTTTTATTCCTTCATACCCATCCCCCAACTCCTCATCTTAAAGGGGAACTCCGGTCAAAAATTATTTTTTGATATGCTGTCAAGTCAAACACGCTGATCATCGCTGCGCATTCAGTTTTTTCAGATTCGGCCCCTTAAAAAGTTATAACCACTTAAAGATTGGTCGACGTGCATTGGCTTGGAAAGAAAACCGCCGTATTGCCGTTTGCTGAGTACTTCTTTACGATACCATGCACTACGCTACGAAATACGTGCTGTATAAAATGATATGCAGTCAGTGCAGTTCAAATCACTTCGAAACGCACCTATTGAACGACCAGGCACACCATTTTCACTTAAATTTAAGAATTTGTCTTAAATTTGGGTGCGCTGTCTTAAATCTTATAAGACACAATAAAGGAGCAGGCAAACGTGTAAATTTTTGTCATTCGCTGAAACGTTACGGTTATCTTATCATCTTTTTGTCTTTCTTGGAAATCAGATGTTATTACTAGAGCTCATTCTTCTTTTTCATATTTAAAAAATGTCGATAAAGTCTCAATAAACGATGTGATATTCTGTCTTAAATTTTGTCTTAAATTTGAAGCGTTTGTCTTAAATAATTCTTATATTTCAAAAAATTTGTCTTAAAAAACATTTTTCGACCACGTGAGGATAAATCGAGCGATCTACCCGTCACTGATATCGTATTTAGCGTTGATACTCAGCTAGGAATTGCACTGTGGTGTGACGGGTAGATCGCTCGATTTATCCTCACGTTTTNCCAGCGATCTACCCGTCACTGATATCGTATTTAGCGTTGATACTCAGCTAGGAATTGCACTGTGGTGTGACGGGTAGATCGCTCGATTTATCCTCACGTTTTTCGACCTGGCATCCCTGTGTACGACAAGAACACATTATAATTTGGTAGAAACCATTTTATGTATCTGCCACCCAGGTGTCACTAGGGTAGCTTTCATGTTGCTTCAGTTTCGATCGCATGGCGCCGCTACTGTCGAATTCAGTCTCCAGCGACACCTGGGTGGCAGATAAATCAAATGGTTTCTACCAAAGTATAATGTGTTCTTGTCGTTCAATAGATGCGCTTCGAAGTGATTTGAACTGCATTGACTGCATATCATTTTAAACAGCACGTATTTGTATTTAAAATTTTCCGT
The DNA here is from genome assembly GCA_002796945.1 of Plectus sambesii. Taxonomy (NCBI): domain Eukaryota; kingdom Metazoa; phylum Nematoda; class Chromadorea; order Plectida; family Plectidae; genus Plectus; species Plectus sambesii. The sequence goes on from NIUQ01003098.1 coordinate 11,859, forward strand.
CACCGCCGCTACTCACCGCGACATAAAGTGAACAATTATAGGGGAAATTTTTCGATCAGTAACGAGCGTCGAGACCAAATACCGTAGAACGCCAAATTAAGCCTATCTTTAGCACGCAGCACGTCAAGGAAAGTCTCAGGATAGACTGTTTTGCCGTTACTCAGTGAAAAATTTCCCCTATACAACGACCAAATGTCTATACCTGGACCCCATCTGGCATATCCCCAAGAACTACCATCCACCCATTCAAACTGCCCAGTTTGTTCAATGTCGTTTCCGCCAATCCAAAACTGGCCGCAGCCCGAATCAGATGGCGTGCTGATGACCACGGCTGAAATGTGCATATCGCTGCTTTATGTTAATATCATATCAGATTTGAGTCGGCAAAACGGGAGACGCAACCAACTGTTATATAGGATAAATCATAAACAGAAAAGTACCTTCCACATTAGAATTCTCGAATGCTGATGTAATTGAAGTGAGGTGTGCATTGGGCTGTGCACTCTGGCAAGAAGCTTCTGCGTCGAACCAAGTCTTCTTTTGGATGCCCACATAATAGCACTTGTTCGGTATGACTTCTGATTTACGCCAACCATCAGGACAGTCTTGTAGTGAAATTGTAATGACAAGACAAAGGGACACTACGATCGATAAGCAACGCATTTTAGTCCCGAAGTGAACTTATTAAACGCTATCTTACGCCTTCAGACGCTATGTCTCGTTACATTGATACTGAGTGGAAAGGTGGTGGAACAGTCTTATGTCGTATTATTGCGAGAAAGTGAACAGATGTTCAATGTTGCAGTGTCGTACCTTTCTCATATAAGTTGAGTTGGTGTAGCCTGTGCACATTAGTGACGATTATCGAAAGAGTGTAAGGCGACAGGTGAGAAAAAGCTATTGATTACCTGTACTCATGGGCGTCGGCTGCTGCTAATCAGCAAATGACAATCACTTACTGTGCAATTATGAAGAAAATCTAGTCATATGAGTTGGTGCTAATGTTTGCATTCGATGATGCAAAATCCAAATTTTCATACTCTTCATAAAACATACACTAATCGCACCGCAGTAATAATGGACTTAGAATAATGCAAAATATGTTAATACTAATAAACAAGTAATGCGAAAGATAGTGAAGGTCGTAAGATGCACTCATAGCTAAATGTTTAAATGTTCGTATATATGAATTTTGTGCCTAAAATTACTATGAACGCATGCAAATTCGTGCGAGTGTTGCGAGCAGTTCTATTCCTGTGAGCGTTCCAGAAGGGTAAGGTACGTGCTTCTTTCCCCACAATTCAGCGATATGATAACTCAACTCCTTGCCAACACCCCTCTTTGGCAAAAATATATGCCTCAGTCGATTCCAGGGCTATTTCAGTGGCATTCGTATTTACCTCTGTTTGTGGATCGGTTTAATATTTGGAGTGATTCACAGTTAAATGACCGTAATTCTCTAGCAGTTGATCGGAGCATGTCGGTAAGGAGGAGCGGGATTTAGTCACTCTGACCTGGCGCGATGACCCAGCGCCGGGTGCCGCGAATGTAACAGCTGAACAATAACATAAAAAAGGCACCCGTGGGAGCGTTGCGCGATTTTTACGCGAAAAACTTTCTAGGTCCGACAGGTGACTCAAGCGTTCTGATAGCCATTTTCGCTTATACCGGTCAAAACATGCCAGTCCCCAGCTGATCGGTATAAAATAAGTTCACTAAAGTGTAGTTTACTGGATTAGATGATAGCCTCCTGTTTCACGTGCTTGAGTTCGAATCCAATTTGGTTTCCGTACTTTACTCTTTCGAAAACTTCATATTTCGATCACGCAGATACATTGAAAACCGGGTAAGTGCTCATGCATTGCAAGCTTGTGCAACTTTTGTGCTGAATCATGTCTCGATTAGTGCATTAAATTTTCTTGTCGGGTCGATGTTTACATTTAAATCGGTTTCTATTGTTCTTATTATCTTATCTCAAATTCTGCCTAAGTCGTGGACGTTTTACGAAAGATGAGCCATACAGGAATTATCAGCTTAGTGTTTAATTGGGCGAAAAGTGTGGGCACTCTTTCATCATATGAAGGCTTCCGTCTCCTACACATCTAAGGAAGAGTAATCGTCACCAATTGAAACTTTATTAACATAACGCTCTTGTCATGAAACTGCTTCAGCCTAGTAGTTACTGCTATGCTCAATACACCACATTACATTTTAATGGAGCTTGAACTGATTCACTTTACGAGTTTTACATAACAGCCAAACGCACGACGCCTAACATTGATATACGGAGCTTTTACATCAAAACCTTGCGAAGCATCATTCGAGAACTATCTGGATGTATTTCGTAGTTTGTTCCATCAATTGTGCCTACCCAAACAAAACCTGCGCCCACTCCGTCTTCTACTGTCGTGCGATATTTTCCATTAAGAGAAGGAGTTGTATCTCTCACCCACCAGCCTCTGTAAAGGAAAACACAAATAAAGATACACAAGTTGAACAAAAGAGTAGAGCAACCCCAATTGTTGTGAAGAAAAATATGGATCGCCATAGTTACGATCGATCGCTCCGAATTTACATCCATTGGTGAAGTAAATGTCGCTAGCGTTTCCAGCCGATATCGGAGTGACGTGCAAAGTGTAGTTGTTTTGATTATTGTCAATCTAAGATTTAATTATGACAATAAATTAGAGTAGCGCATTTGCCATCTCTAGCCTACGTTTGATTTCGCTTTACGTCAACCTCAACTGTTCAATGTCGCGAATTCGCGATTGATTCATCATTAAGGATAGATTAGCTGAGCGTAGGTAAAACCGCTTTCATCTTCTGACGTCGTCAGAGGACAAATCAAAAGCCAACTATTGATTGCGATCAGACGCAATTACTTTTAGAGCAGGCAAAAACCAATACCAATCTCCTGGAGGCGAGCTATCGTCTCGCCCAAAGGAGTACTCGCTTGTAACAGCTTTGGGGGAGACAGTCGGCTCACCCTAGCTGTCTCACTCTCACTATGAACCACCTTATTATGTAGTTGTTTCCTCTAGAACTGTACCGGATAGAATAAACCATGAAACAGAGGAGACAACTAACAACAGAAGAAGATTCTTCACAACAGTGACTAAAATTAATTTTTCTATATATCGATCGCTTGGAAATGATGAGAGCAATCGGAAAATGTGCGCAGATTTGAAATTGGTGTAGAAGCTGGAAAGTTATACAAAAAACAAAATATCGCGTTTTTTGCGTTTTTCTGCGTTTTTTCAGCTTTTGGTATTTTGAATTTTTCGGTCAAAACTTGTTCACAATACTAAAAAATGATGTACCCTTGGGTTGTAGCCCTAGCTCTGGGCTATCCAACGGCATCATGAAAATGGGCAAAGTCGTGCATGTGCTGAACACTATTTGAGCCCGAACGTGGTGCGCCCCATGTGTACCGTGTTTGGCAGAGCGTGCATTAGCATAGCGCATTTGACACATAACTGTAGTGGTTTGCAAATAAATTCAATGCAAAGATAGACATCTTGTAGAGCTCTTATTAACTTAGATTTCCTTTTTTTAATCATAAGAATCCGATCACAATTACTCACTGGACGAACTTTCTACGGAAAGTCACAATTTTCACATTTCCCTGCGTTCCTCGCGCATTTTTAACGGTACGCCGACCAAATTGTGTGAGAAACGTGCAAGGAACGCGAAAACGTCCGAAATTGTGACTCTCCGTAGAAAGTTCGTAAAATAAATAATTGTGATCAGATTCTTATAATTAAAAAAAGGAAATCTAAGTTAATGAGAGCTCTACAAGATGCCGAAATCCGCTTTGAATTTAGTTGCAAACTACCAGAATTATTTGTCATACGAGCTATGCCGATTCGCTCGGTGCTCAACACGGTAAACATGAGGTGCACCACCTTCGGGCTCAATTTGCGACCTGTTGTACCGCGCTGATGTCAATTTTTTATGATGCCATTGGATTGCCCAGAGTTAGGGCTTTAACCCTAAGGGATGCTCAACCTCGGCATGAAACCAAGGTTGTACCGAAAAAATCGAAAAACCAAAAAGTTAAAAAAGCTGAAAAATGCAAAAAACGCGATATTTTGTTTTTTGCATAACTTTCTGGCTTTTGCACCATTTGCAAAACTGCGCACATTTACAGATTGCTCTCGTCATTCTCCATCGAATGGTATATAGAAATAGTGATTTTAGTCACGTTCTGCCACATTTCCTCATACCCATTTTTTTGGTAAATTCGGCATCTATCACCTTCGGGCTCAATTTGCGACCCGTTGTACCGCGCTGATGTCAATTTTTTATGACGCCATTGGATAGCCCAGAGTTAGGGCTTCAACCCTAAGAGATGCTCAACCTCGGCATAAAACCAAGGTTGTACCGAAAAAATCGAAAAACCAAAAAAGTTTGAAAATTCGACTTTTCTCTCTTGCATAACTTTTCAGATTCTGTACCAATTTTCAATTTGAAATAAAATTCATATTTGTCTCATCATTTCCAATCGATTGATGTATAGAAACAATGATTTCGACAAGTTCAGCGTTTTCAGCAAGCAAATTTGAATTTCCCGCCGTATCTCGAAGCGAAAACTTTTGTGAAAAAATCCGACATCATTTTCGGAAGTTTCACCCTAAACCACCCTAGCATACTAAATTTCAGCAAATTCTGAACACTTTTTGCCCATTGTGCCAAGAGTTTCTCGATGCTTAGAAAAAGCGGATCGTAAGTAGATTTTTTGACGGAAATGAATGTTTTATTGAATTCTATGACATTTTTAATGTTTTGGCAGAGTTTTGTTGAATTTGGCGCGGTACTTACGAAAACCAAGGATGATTTTAAATCGGCTCGTTAAATCGGCTTGTTTTTTGGATAACTTTGCATAAAATGAACGGATTTTGATAATTGTACGTTTTTTACAACCCCCGCACTCTAAGAATTGTTTTTGGCATAAAATAATTTTTGACCAATAATCAAGCAAGCACCCCCTAATTTTAGGAGTACCTCTATACCGAAAATCTGTCAAGATAGTTTTTTGAGGATCACTTTGAACTTTGAATGACATAAAAAGAAAATTGTTAAAAAGTACCCCTAAAATTAGGGGGTACCTGCTTGATTATGGGTCACAAACTTTTGATGCCAAAAACATTTCTTAGAGCGCGGGGATTGTAAAAAATTCCAAATTATCAAAATGCGTTCAGTCTGCGCAAAGTTATTCAAAAACAAATCGCTAGCATTTCTTTGAACAGCCTGTGTAATCACCAAATTCGCCGTTAAGAGCACAGCATTCATCGTCACAATTCTTTGGTCACTTAATTAACTCGAAATGACATAAAATGAGAAACAATAGCTCAAATAACTAAAGTTGATTGTTTACTAAATAATTCTTCAACAAAATTCACTTTTTCAACTTATTCGAGAGTAATAATTGCATTAATCTTAAGTGTCAATTCAAAAATGCGTTTGCGCCGATGGATTACTGCAGTTCATGCGTCGGGTATCACCCGAGCGTTCGAGAAACTCGGGCATTTTCGCCGGGCGGTACCCGGCTCGGGAGCCTTCCCGGCCGCTACCCTAGGGTAGGCCGTACCCGGAGTTTCGAGAAACCGGCCCCAGAACTAACGTTCCATGCGAGTCAGCTTGTTCAACTCTCAAAATAAAAAAACGCAAGGAGAAAACGTCAAAACCGTGATTTTTGACGCGAATTTCCCTTCGAATAAGGGACGTACGTAAGAAACGAATGAGTCCATTGGAATCAGCGACCTCGATAACCACGCGAGCCGATCATTTTTAGCGCCTGCGAACGTCTGCTTCCATGCGAAAACATGGTGCGTCTTACTCACGCGGGACACTTTGGCCCGATGAGAAGAAGGCTCGCACGGAGCGCGAGAAAAATAGACGCGGGACTGACAAATGCGACTGCTCGCAGTCAATCTCTCTCGATTGACTATTTGAGCGATGAATCGGATTATTTCATATGTGTATTTTCCAGTATTGAACAAATTAAAGAAATCTTAAAATTCTTTGTCTAAATGTTTGCTCTCAGTTTTTATCTTCACACAATCTGTCACAATGATCTATCATATTTACGAAGTCGTGAGGCTTGGAGCGAACGCGTTGTTTTATTACGTTTTCATCTTTGACATTTCAGTACTTACGCTTACACTGCGCAATTGTGGAAAAGGCGGTTTAGCTCCGGTCTGAAAATTAAATGCGATTAAAATGAGCGTAACAGTTCGAAACACGAACGGGACGGCTGATTCGGATTTAATCGGTTGCTTGTAACGAGGTTGAGAGAAAGGGGTTGCACTGACTGGCGCAGCACTGACTGGCGCAGCTATGCCAAAGTGAGCAAGAATAGATGCTTTGGTGACTTCGGGATACAGGTAACTAAACGGCAATAAGTTAGCATTTTGCAAACTATTCTACAAAACGTACCATAAGTCTTGATTTACTTGAAGTGTTTCGACAAGCGACATCTTCTTAAGATCGCTTATTCCCATTGGACTCAGATGAAATGGCAGACGTTCCACTGAAAAAAGAATAAAGTGAATTCTTTCTTTAGTGTTCTACATCGTAAGAGATTTATTTTCCTTTGGATCTCAATCCTATCTAGACGTTACTTATCGTTCCATCATAGCACCAAAGTAAACCTACTTTTAAAATTCTCTACAAAATTTCACGAAAACAGGAAGTAAAGTGATAATACAAAGCCTTTTTTAACGATTAAACTTTGTTTTTCAAATTGCTCTTTAACAACTTAAGACCCGCTTTTTCTAAGCATCGAGAAACGTTTGGCACAATGGGCAAAAAGTGTTCGGATTTTGCTGAAATTTGGTATGCTAGGGTGCTTTAGGGTAGAACTTCCGAAAATGATGTCGGATTTTTTTACAAAAGTTTTCGCTTCGAGATACGGCGGGAAATTTAAATTTGCTTGCTGAAAACGCAGAACTTGTCAAAATCAATGTTTTTGTACACCAATCGATTGGGAATGATGAGACGAATCTGGATATGTGCTCAGATTAAAAATTAATGCAGAACCTGAAAAGTTATGTAAGAGAGAAAAGTTGAATTAAAAAATTTTTTAGTTTTTTGAATTTTTCGGTCAAAACTTGGTCACAATTCAAAAAATTGATGTACCCTAGGTTTATAGCCCTAATGCAGGGCTATCCAACGGCATCATGAAAATGGGCAAACTCGCGCATACAGAGAACGCAAATTGAGCCCGAAGGTGATGCACTTCATATTT